>JAHPZR010013623.1:0-50462 GCA_019787425.1 Platygyra sinensis
CTTTCATATAATGTAATAATAAGTAATTAAAGTGCTATCCCTGAGCCAGTTTTAATACATCTTTAACAACTAAATGATAATGGTTTCAAAATGTCAACACGGATGTCCTCAGCACAATGCACATGGGATGCTACAGAGTTGCAAGACTAGTGCAAATACAAAAAAGCAAATTTTTACTTTGGTATCTTAATGTTAGCTAAGATTACTCTGACTCAACTCACTTAAAATGTGTACCAGAAGAAACAGACAGTAATTGTAATAGAGACAATAACAGTTTCTTCACACAAACATATAAAGGTAAGGCTGGCTGTGAAATCTATGGGCCAAAAAAGTATGTTGAATTTACCGCCATTTTTTCCTGGGAGAAAATTTGATCGACAAAAAATGAAAAAAAAAACATCACTTCCCAAAACACAGAAATACTGTGGATCTTAATTCATATCTACAGAGCAAAAAGATAAGTGTAGATGACACAGACTATATAATACAGACTGCAAAAACTAGATAATGGAAAGTGTTGGCCAACATCATCACTGGCGGCATTTACTTTCATGATCAAAGCTTTAAGTAAACTTCTATTTTTACTCGAATGTTGGAAGAGTTCTTGAACGACAAAAATGAAAACTTTAGCTGGATTAACGACAACAGAAGTGTTCACGCTTGAATTGTTTTTAGTAATATTACACTGAAAGAATTCAAGCGTTAAAGCATGCGAATTGAATGAGAAATACAAATAGCTTGAATATTGTTTCGGATCGATGAAAACTGTGTTATTTTACAAGACATAAAACACATCCAGGTTCTAATTTGATCTCACAATAATTATATCTTTAGAATTACGAAGTCGCTTTCCATTGCAGTATTTATCATTTATGTTTATGGCACAATTTAAAATAATTATAATGGCAAATGTTCGCACTATTATGTCACTTGGCAGTTTTCCTGCGCTTTGGATGGAAGTGTTTTTGCTTCTGCTGTTACAAGATGTACTTCTCAAAATTAATACACTGTAGATCCGGTCACTGTTGACCTTCCAAATTTCCAATCAATTTCAAAGCTTTTACACTTTCTCATCTTTTTTTCTGATTGCATGCATTGTCTTACGTTCACAGGTAAAATTATCACGTCCTAATGTTCACTCAAGTGGAACGAAGTTCGTCGCATACGAAATTAGCATACTGTAAATTCGTTCTTTCTCATGATGCCTCGTTGGGTTCTTGGAATTTAACGGTTGAAACTTAATTCAATTTTTGTCTCAGTTTCAGTAGATTAAAATGGCAAATGAAGTTAAATTTAACAAGTGAATTCATAACGCTCACAGCATTTTTTTAGGGGTCCGGATTTTTATCACGTTGATTTTAGTCACCGGGCCAGGGGGGGGGGTACTCAATATATTCTTGGGTGGGGAGGTGCGGCCCGGCCCCTCATACCCTGACCCTGTTTAAGACAAATATTGCTGATTTTCCTACCCTGTTTAAGACAGAATTCTGATTTTTGATATCCTGTTTAAGACATAGGATTAAAAGTTGCGGTTACAAATTGTGTGGCTTTCTTGTTGTGTAATCAGTGGAAATTAATAAGACAACTAATTTAAGGAAAAAATCAAATGTAAAAAAGAGAGGAGATTTAATCACAGCACAGCTCAGAAACTGGGATACTACTGCACACATCTGATATCTGTATGTGCTATTTTGTGTATAATTATTCATATGGTGATAATTTATTGACATGTGTTACCTCTGAAGCAGCATTTCGCTTCATTACATCTTCCCTTTACATCCATCACACCATCCATTGAGCTTCTGCTGCATGGCGAAAAGAGACGATTGTTCTTTTGGTCTCCACTGGTTGCTCTCGCAAACATGATGTAATTTCCTTCACTTCCTCCAGGGGCACAGTCAGAGGTACTGTCATGCTGAAAGTTTTAGGAAAATAAGTTCACTCACTGGAATCTCTTAACCACTCTTATGATTCATGTTAATGGATCACTAACAACAGAGTTTGGTACATGCAATGTTTTGTCCAAATTGTCCTCAATGTATATGTAAAACTGCTGGTAGCATTATGTGTATACTGTAAATACCATGATTGCTTATGCACAATACACTATACTCTGGCCTTGCAGATACCCCACTATTGCCAACACATGGCTATAATGGACAGAAGCTACAATGCTGATGCAACTCCATTACAGACTCCTGGTATTGCGGAACTGTACTCATTTAATAGTCCCAAATTTGTTCTTCTCTCATTACAAAGGACAGCTTGGATCTACAATGGGCCACAAAAGTATCGAGACACTTACATCTAATAGTAAAATTCAATTTTTGAGCATCATCCAAGGGCACATTCCCCCCCCCCCCCTTCCCCCCAAACAATATTGATGTTTCTATTTCTTCAGCTGCACAGACCACAGTGCCTACACAACATTGAATTGGGGGGCCAGAGGTATCAGAGAATTAACACTACTTGCAAATAAAATACAGTAGAACAAATGCTTAAGTATCAAAAAGCGTCTTTCCCTAAAAGTGTCTCGACTACTTTTGTAGCTCATTGTACATGTAGTGAATTTTTTTTTTAAATTGTTGCAGTCTTAGAGTGTTTGTTACTAAGTTTGTACTGTATGATGATGTGTCAATGAAAGTAAATGCATACTACAAATCAAAAAAATCTCAATACTTGAAGAGTATACATGTAACAGTACAGCAAACTTACTGGTGAACCAAAATTGTGGCCAGTTTCATGTGCAAAGGTGATCTGGGAGACTTTCTGTGCTACTTGCTTGTTGTAGTTGATAAATGTAACAACCCCAGTATTCAAGCTTTTCTTTTTTCCATCTCTGAAAGTTGTTGCTTTTTCACAAATTCCACCAGCAGCTCCACCTGATAACACAAAAAACAACCACTCGATACAAACTCCCAAGCAATCCTTTTATTTCATGTCTTTTATCAGAACACCCCTTAACTTGATAATCTTGGTTCTAACATTGTAATTTCCACATCTACATGATTATACAATTGCACAAACATATGAATACATGTACATTATTTAGTACAATCAATTTTCTGTATTTCCTGATCAGAAAATTATTAATTTGACTGATAAGTAAAATCTTTGTACCTACAGTATGCTGCCAACAGCTTCCATCTGGCACAAAATATGCTTGGACATTTGTCCTCAGACATCAGGCTTTGAGGAACAGATAATGTCTAAGGACAAATATTCAAACATATTTTCGGAACAAGGAGGCAAAGTTATTATGTCGTCCTTCAAATAATTTTTGCAACACTCATGGTTTTGAAAATTGTGGAATATCACTCAGCTATTCTCCAGTGTTAGCTAGGGGATATTCAGTCTTGTGATGCATTGAGACCAATTATATTGCGTGAGCAAACACATTTGATGGGTTTGTACATTAGTAAGACAAAATACAGTACATGTATCTCCACCAAAAAAGTATCTGCAGCTCACCAAATCGTCAGTAAGAACTTAAATCTATCATACAGTGTATACAGTAATTATGTTACATGTAGATTTCTGTTACCTTTCTCGCCAACCCAAGCTAGCCCAAGCACACCATCAGCAAAATCACGGTAGGTAAAGATGTAAGACAGGCACACCTCATCAAAGTTGTCCTCAGAGTTTAGCTCTAGGAGCTTTTCCACTCCAATGTTGTTATCTCTGTAAGGGTTTGTGGCATCTCTAGTATCAGAACTGTCATTGGCCAACATTCTCTGGATTTGAAACTGAATGCCTAATAAAAAGTGACATAATTTGCAATTTAGGTCATTAACGGTATAACTGGGATACGTTTGTCATTATTAAATTGTCTGAATAGTTTGAATATATCATTTCTAACTAAAAAGAACTGAAAAGAACAGTCCAGTTAGTATATATCGTAGAATGCTATGAAGTGAGAAACACTAATACATAATCAAATTGAAACAATATTAAACAAGTATGCCTTGAAGGGCCAGAATGGAACTTGTAATTAATTTCTCAAACACATTATGCAAATCACTACACCCCTGACATGCAGTGTCAAATCAATGACTGCATTTAACTGACTGTACTGTATACATGTGAGCCTTACAAGTGTGCATGTTAATTAAGTGCAAAATGACTTAGGAATATCATTTAGTGATGTGCAAAATACACTGTACATGTGGAAACATACATGTAACTGAAATAGTAAAAGGTAAAAACTGTTAAAATGTTTGACTTAACGTTTTCGATCTTGCGATCATCTTCAGAGTGATTGAATTTGCATAAAACCAACTGTTTTATATTTGTGGTTACGTAATACCAGTTCCCATGGGGTATAGAGTAAGATGGAATGACTGGACTTGTTTATTTAGGACTGGATTGAAGCGTGCGATGTAAAATGCCTCTTTTATTTTCCTCTTTGTCCAGGAGTGAGCCGAAGTCAAAATGTCCCATGTGAATTTGTGTTCAGGGTGTGTCTTTAAGTGTTTGGCCGGTTCTGATTGTTTGTTTATATCGGAATGTTCGTTGACACGTACTTCAAGATTGCGTGCAGTTTCACCAATGTAAACTTGATTACAAGTACACGTGCCTCTGTATATTACGTGCGATGGATGAGTGTTTTTGTCTTTGAGTTTGAAGAGGGTTTCAATCTTGCGTGTTTGCCACAAGATATGGAAGTTGAATTTCCCTTTGGTGTATTTGTTAAGTTTTGTTATGAATTTCCTACTTTCAAATTCATTTCTCTTACAAAATGGTAGTTGAATGCCGATTTTTGTTCTTTCATCAAACCAGTGAACAGGAATAATCGTCTCATCATCTCTTGCCGTTGGGTTTTCAAAATCATTAATAACCTCATTAACGAATTTGGCGGGATATCCAGATCGGATGAAAGATTGTTTAATAGCTTGTACTTCTTCCTGCCAATTTGTGGCTATTCGTTTTGCCCTGTGAAGTGCACCTAAGATAGTGTTGCGTTTCCATTTATGTGGAATGGCCGATTTCCAATGTACTTGTAGTTTCCCTGGTTTTTGATGGACTTTAGTAGTAAAATTTCCCTCTTGATGGGTAAAGGCGGTGTCTAGGAAGTGATCCGGGTTTTCTTCTACTGTGAACTTAATGTTTGGATGGTAACTGTTGAGATTTTCAAGAAGAATGTCCGGGGCATTGGCTTTCCTTTTTGTGCAACAATCGTCTACATATCTGTTGTAGAAAGGAAGGTTTAAAGGTGTAACAACGTCGGCTTCCAATTTGCACATGAAGATGTTTGCCAATGTGGGTGAAAGAGGGTTTCCCATGCTGCAACCTTCAACGGGAAACTGTACAAACAAGTAGACGGTTGCAAACACTTAAAGACACACCCTGAACACAAATTCACATGGGACATTTTGACTTTGGCTCACTCCTGGACAAAGAGGAAAATAAAAGAGGCATTTTACATCGCACGCTTCAATCCAGTCCTAAATAAACAAGTCCAGTCATTCCATCTTACTCTATACCGCATGGGAACTGGTATTACGTAACCACAAATATAAAACAGTTGGCTTTATGCAAATTCAATCACTCTGAAGATGATCGCAAGATCGAAAACGTTAAGTCAAACATTTTAACAGTTTTTACCTTTTACTATTTTATAACCTTACTGGCGAAATGTACATATATACATGTAAGTTCTGATTAATCCATCAAGTTCTAAACCCACATGTACTGTAAAAATGATTACTCTTTGTTTTTAAGTAACAGTCTATGTAAGAAGGAGGCAACCACTTGGCAAGGAATGCAGAAAGGTGCCAACTTTTGCACAACATTGCTATTGTTCTATCATACAGTACTTCTGATTGGCTCAATCAGCAAAACTTACCAAAACTTCAGGTAGCTGCATATTTACACTGTACTTATCCTTAAGGTGATTCCTCAGTATTGCATTGTGCATCCCTACTGTGCATGATTTTTGCTAGTTTTCTTTTAAAGGAACATGGTGACCTATATTTTTTATGGCATAATAATGGTGTACATACTATCCTCCTTAATTTAAAGAAACACTAAAATAATTTATCGGAGGGAAAAAAAACATATAGGTGAAAGCATACTCAAAACCGTTACTCTGTGATGCAAATTATGACCGCGAAAATAACAACTCCAAGAATGCTTTACGTTCACATCGTTTTAAAGTGTGATGTTTCCACAAATTTTATATGATATTGTTCTATATGCTTGACACTTTCTACCTGTCAAGTTTTTTCCCCAAGTATTACTTTAATAAACTATGCTCCGAGCTACCGCAAAATGTAACTTGGACCGATGAATAATGCGTGTGATTAGCACGAGTACAGGCATAAATGGTGTAAGATTGGCCCATCACATCTCTTAAACGAGAATGGTGACCTATCATTTTTATTGTATTTTTCGAAACAGTGCTTGGTAGAGAACATTCAGGGAGAGTTTCAAAAAAATTCATCGGTAAATTTTATTTCTGAGGAATCACCTTAATTGATCAACTATTTTCATTTCAACAAAATCTCTTCTGAATCTAAATTCCACAGTAATCCTATGTGGGGAACATTGAAAAAATTGGAGGCTTTTATTGTCTTTGTTTACGACTGTTGTGATTGGTTGAAATGTTTACACACAAAGAAAACTACCTTTCAGAATAGAGATTAATAAGTACATTTTATTTCAAAACCTTAATTTCCATCAGTTGATAAATTCTTGGTCTGAAAACACAACTGTTTCAAAATGGGGAAAGCTTATTGCTGCAGAACAATACAAAATGGTACAGTTCTTACCTGAATCATTACTTGAAATACTGTATCTAATGTTTGATAAATATATGCAAGCTTTTAACTACACATAAGTGGGTGTCCAGGAGTCCTGTGGATGGCCACTTTGATTCTAAAGAAAACTGTTTTATTTTCGATACTGTACGTTGCCTTAAAAATTGCTTATTTGAGCAGGCCCTATAGCACATTTTGGATGGCCAATTTTCAAATTCTGGCTAAAAGCCTGGATATATACATCACTATGTAGAACTGTACAAATTCAACCTACCCTCAACTCTGCCATCACCATCAAAATCTGTATTTTTATAAATGGCATTTGCAGCCTTGACATGGTCTGCCATCAGCAGCATTGCCCTTTCTTTGTTCCCTCCAGCCATATTCTCTGTGAACAGATGATCAGCCTGTAGGAAAAAAAAAACATTTGTACATGTTCACTGCATCACAAGCAAAATCACTAAAGCATTGGAACTGAAATTATAAAGTGCATTATTTCCCACTCATTGAAGAAACAAGGTTGGATTCTCAGGGAATTGCATGATGCATAACGATACCGGTAGTTAATAGATTAACCTCACTGTAGACCTTCAGGGGTGCCTTCCAGAAAATACTTTCCTTCTGCATTGGTTAAAAGAAAACCACATTAAACTATTATTGAAGGCCATGAAACTGTAGAACCAGAAAATACAATATATTTTGCAATAAAATATTTTTTGCTTTGGTAAGCATATGCAAGCCTTTAAGTGTAAAATGACTGTCCTTGCTAAACTGAAATACCAGTACTTGTGTTAGTGTGGACATCTAACCTAATGGGACTTTATCACTCAGGAGATGGTGGGCTAACAAATCAAGGATTCTGGTCTTGCTTAGGGTGTTGATGACAAAACACCGCACCACTTTTAGCTGTCAATTATCGTTCAGGGTGCACTTGAAGAAATAACAATAAAAGAAATGCTTTCATTTAATTTCTGTTTTCAACCTTGATTTCAGCTGATCTCTTGAGTACACAAGTTGGGTCTATCAGTGCCCATGGGATCCTTTCTTGAACAGTGGCTAGTAATCAAACCTGTTCCGTTTTTAAGTGATATCTTTTAGGGTTGTGATGAAGCTCAAGCAATGTCCACATTAGTCTCCTTTAGGAGTCAAATTCAAATTTTGCGATGAGCATCCCTAGCCTTTTGAAGTGGGAATCACCCCCCCTCCCCAACTCCCCACAGATTTCCAAATGTCTAACAGGAAGTGAAGGAAGGAGCCATGGTGTGAAATCATCCCACCACTGCAACTTGGAAAATAATAAATATTTTCCAATAAGAATTAATAAACATTTTCCAAGGTTAAAAATCACGTGTTTGTGGATAAGTTGTTCACATTTTCAGTTTTGAAAATAACTTTTCCAGAAAATTGATATAAAGTAAAAGTCGTCAAATTAAATAATTTTGCACAAAATCAACCCTTGAAGGTCTACAGTAACTCTTAATTTGCACACACATAGTTCCCTTGCTAGCATTACCATTCTTTCTAAAGGGGCCGATATTTTTAATGATTGTATATCAATCTAGTTTTAGTCTTTTTATATTTTTCATATGCATATTCCTTGATCTCTTATATTGTTTTTTTTTTTACTTTTATATACTCAATCGTTTAATTTGTTGTTTGATGTTGGTGTTTTATTTTACGCAGGACCCATGTTGATAGCAGTTTTTATAACTGAAATGGTTATCCTGCATAAATATGTTTTATTACTATTATCATTATTATCATTATTATTGTTATTATTGTTATTGTTGTTATTGTTGTTATTGCTAATTGTTGTTGTTATTGTTATTGTTATTGTTATTATTTAACTGAACAAGCTGCACCTTACATAACTTAACTGACCCCCACAGTGAAAAGGGTTATCTGGGGCTATGCAATTTGATTCTTCTACATTTAAAGGGCCATTGTCACGATAAAGCGCATGTGCGGTCTTGATTGACCCCAATTTTTTTAAACCAATAGAAACCGTAATACTATCACGAGCGCCACAAATTCGCGGCGGGTCAGCTTAGAGTTGCACGTGCCTTTTGAACATCTCTCTATCTGCCGGCTTTTGGCCTTTTGTTTGTAAAGTATATTTCTCATGTTTATGTAGTGTAAAGGCCATGTCTGTTGATTACAAGCATATACAGTACGCTTTACCTTCTTCCAAATTGCATGCATATCTGTAGCAATATATACAAAGTTTCCAATTTTCGTCCTTGCACTTGCATCTTTTCTTCGTTTTTTTTTCTTTCTTTTTTTTCGAACAAGACAGCTACAAGGTGAAAGAAGCTTTCGTCAAGCCACTTTGAAAACCCTCTCGAGGACATTGCATTTCTCAACTGCATTCAACTTAAATCACAAAATAGGACTTTTAAATCTTTCATGGATGACTAAACAGTTCTTCAATATCGGTATTACTATTTTCACATGCCTCACAAGGTTGATGGAGGAGGATTTTTTTCACAATAAACAACTTTGAAAACTGTTCCGTTGGATGAGAAATCAAATTGCTGCACATGCGCAGAATGGTGTCAAATGCCCTTTAATGTTCTTTGATTAAATGATGTACAACTTACCATGAAGATTCCTATCTTAGTACCAGATAAACTGCATCATTCCATAATTTGGATGTGCAAATTTTGAAAACACAGTACATACAAACTTGGAAAATACATACATGTACTATCAGTGTTTTCATTAAGTTTTCAAGTAGCTGGAATTTTGTGAAAAGTAGACAGTTGTGGGACCTGATAAACATCATCTCCTCAACATATCTTGACTCGTGAAGCAATGAAAGTAGCCGGCGAAACCTGGCAGAGAAGCTGGTGAACTTCGCCGGCTGCCGGCTCTTATATACAACCCTGTACTATACAAATTTGGACAATACATACTATCTAATTTAGTCAACATGTAGACTTAAGGTGGTCAAAATTTGGTTTCTCAACCCTATTGAACTTGAAGTTACATGTGCATGTACACTGCGTACAAGTACATTCACAAGTTAACTTAACCCATTGTCTCCTGTGCCGGCCGTAACCGGCCATGCGAAAACCCACCCCCAATTTCCCGTGCCGGCCGTAACCGGCCGTAAAAAGGCATGTGAGGACAATTGCCTCTCTTACCCTCCCTGAAGACATTTTGGTCCTCCTATTGTTCTATTGTTGTTAAGGACAAATAAACCAATGAGAATGGACCTTCTGAGCATATTATAGGACTTTAGGGCAGGGCTCGAAATTAAAAAGACCGTTAGGTCGCCTTTTGGCGACTAACTGGAGAAATACAGTCGTCAGATGCAAATTTTCAGTCGCCAGTTTGTATAATCAAAATAATTTTCAGGTTCCGCTTGTTGAAAGTATTTGATATCGTCTGGCATGGAGTGGGACACATTCATACAATAAGTATTTTTTGACTTACTTATTCATTTCTTTTTAATAACGTAACACTTTTCATTTAGCGCGGCAGCACCCAACTTGCATGTTTTGCCGAAAAACAGAGATTTACCTGGATTTTAGCATCAAAAATTCTGGCTTCGTTTGCGCGGTAGAAACTGTAGAAATTGTATACGACTTCTCGGTTTTCGGGTACAATTTCTACAGTTTTAATAAATATATCATTGTTTAGTTAAGTTTGGGACACAGAAACTAAAAAAATGCTCGCAGAAAATTGGGCAGATTTTGATCACGTGCTAGGCAACCACTTCTGAGCCGTGAGCAAACGTCACGCAATCAACAAAACAACGCAATAAATTGTAAATTATTTTCGCTAAGCTTCATCTAAACACTTGATTACCCTTGAGCCAAAAGCTTACCTTTTCTTCTCAAAATCGTTATCATTCAGTGGTCTTGGCAAAATTCTGCGGCTCCTGGGCGGTTCCAAGAGAGAAACTCTAATGGCGTCGAAGAAAATATTGCGAACACAAGTCCGTAAAGTTTGGAGGGAATGTGGCTTTTTTATTGCGATTTGGCCCATTCTTTTACGACGAACGCAAAACCGGACAAGATAAGATGTTTCTTTTAACTTTAATGCTTTATTGAACTTTTAAATCATGCAAAATTCAGGTCGCCAAAGTGGCGACTAAACAACAATTTTAGTCGCCAAGGAGGAAAAGTTAGTCGCATTGGCGACCGTATTGGTCGCAATTTCGAGCCCTGAGGGGTCCTAGAAAGATGGTTTTTCGTCTTAAAATCATGCGCTCGAAAAGCGCAGGAAATCATGGTGCGTTGCAGGACAAATCTACAAACCTCCAGGGTCTTGTTTTCATTCCTAAAATGGAGAAATTGCTTCTTTGGCATTTAAAATGAAAAGGAAAAACATAAATCGATGTTTAGGTGGTCTCAGAATGAAAGACCAAGGTGAATGGAGTCCTCAAACCTTTCTGGAGCAAAAATTTTTCCTTCCTTCAACCGCAGCGAAAACAAGACGATCAGTGCGCTTTCAAGTGAGTTTTGAATACAGATCGCGGATTTAAAGCAGCTGCCTGGACTAAAGAAAACAAAAATAGTAATGTAGAGTATTAGTTTTAAGTCGAATTTAGTGTTTAGCACGATTGGCAAAGCCACGGCCTATAAAATAACTTCAAAACTTGTAGGGAAAAACTCACGCTTTCGCTTTACGGTGCGCGACAAATGCAGACTGCAGACTTGCAGACTCGTGCTTGGGTTAGCCAAACTAGAACTTCTGTTAGCCAAACTAGCGCTTCGTATAGGTATAGGTATATAGGTATAGGTATAGGTATATATAGTATATATTCGGTAGGTAACACGATATATAATCTGCCAGTCTGCAGTCTGCAGTCTGCATATGTCGCACACCGTTCGCTTAAGCGTGAATAATTAATTCGAACATGCAGTCATGCGGTAAATCACATCCGTGAAATTTTGAACATTTTTGTGCTTTTAGATAAGTTTTTCTGCCTTATGTTGAAGAAAATTTATTGTTATTGAACTCCCTGTCACATTTCTTTCATTTGGTTGCCTTTATTTGGGAATTTTAGGTTTTAAAAGTGAGCAGTATTTTGTCACGCTGAATTTCTGCATATTTAATTTACGGTGACTGCCGTGGTTTGTTTGTCTTGTGTATTCGCTTCCCTGAAATACAATGTATATTTTATTGAGTCTTGTTCAGCTTCTACAGAACTTTTAAAGAAAGAACTTGGTGGGCACTAAATTAACACAGTTTAAAAACGATTTATCTCAAAATGATTGGCTTCTTTTTGTCGTGTTTCTGATGTACAACTTTCATCTTTCTTTGGCCGCACTGTATAATTTCGTCGGGCGGCGAAAAAATTGTTTGAATTTCTTCTTTTAAATTGGTTTTTACTTGTGTTTTTCACCTTTATGGTCTGGTGTTTTCTTAAATGTTATCCGTTACAGTAAAAGAATGAAAATTCTGTTTTATTCGGTTTCGTTTTGTCCTCTAAAGTCAAAAATTAACTCATTTTTGCATATTCAATTTTCTCGGCTTTTGTTGCGCGGCAAAGGAAAAAATATAATTTCTTGTTTTCTTACAAGTTAAACACATCAAGTTGAGTTCTTCCTGTTGATATTTTTTAATATTTTGGCTATTCATTTATTGAACTTTAAATAAACGAAGTCTTGAAACCTGATCTTGTGTCTGTGGTTACTGCGCATATGGTTTATTTTTTCGCTTTTGCTCGTTCTGAAATATTCCAAAAAATGCCAGGAAATTAGGGGTGGGTCGCGGACAGTTTGATGCAGGGGTCAATGGGTTAAACTGAAGATTCTCTTTTGTCAAATATGTTATTTTTCTGAAGTAATAATTTTATTAATAAATTAAACAGAAGTGCCCATGGATGTGTCACCATATTTCCAGGCACAGAGAGTTGAAAATACGAAACTTGGTAAAACACTGTCTCAAGTGCTTGATATGACTTTTTAATAATGCAAAATAGCATCGATGCACAACTCACCCTCATATATAAAGTGCAAGCAAGTTTCTTTTCATCAAGGTCCCCAGGTGCTCTGCGATATCTGTTTAAAACTGGCTCAAACCTGGTGTCATGTTCCCCTTTGATCACTTGTCCTGGCACTGCTGACCTGAGTCATACATGTACAATGACAATTACGTATATCTAAACTGTTAAGAATGCTGTACAGTGCAAGGTATAAGCTGTTCTCCTGCTCTAACAGCCACCTCTCTACCTGGGGTACAGGTACATAACTTGTATCTTTTTGTCCAAGTGGTGGACGGTCCATAACTTCACTATTGTCTTGACCTCTCTAAAACGGCTACATGTACTTCTCTATAATGGCAAGAGTCACTAAAATCTTGCCCCAAAAGCAAATTGACAATAACCTATTGGCAAGGCCAGCCAACAAACATCTGATGATCAGTGTAAAAAAACCCTCTTTTGTTGCTAGTGCAGAGTGCTCAATGGGATGGTTTAGGGGGTTGTTGTGGAGAGGTTTGACAGTTTGTAATGTATAAATTACGCAATTAGCTGCACATAAATTATGTTGATCTGCTTAATGGCTAGGTTACTCTTCCATACTGGAACATACAGATCTGTATATTGTAGCTCCATACAATATAATTTATGTACAACTGTAGCATGGAGTGACTAGGATTATCCTTGATTCCCACAAATGAGATGCTAGAGTAGTTCATGACAGGTTTATGTATTGAACTACAGTGTACAGTCCCTCCCATCAATGACCAGAGACAATTTTGCGCTTGAACCTATGGTAAACATACATTACAAGAACACAATATATTACACTGTATGTACATGTACGACATGCACTCCAAGTACCTGCAGTTACATTGCACACCTGTCCCATGGTTTCAAGGTGTCTTACCTTTTAACATCATCCATCCACCTCTTGGTTTTTTCATTCACTCCACACCCTGCACCATACGCATAAGGGTAATGCACATCTCTGCTCTCATAAATAACTGAATGGAAGTCTTTTGGAGTGTCCTTGAAATACTTCTTTGCTGACTCAACAAAGTACTCGTCATTTCCTACATGGATTTTGCCTTCAAATATGCCATCATCTGATATAAAACCATGGACCAATGAATCTTTATGTCCTGGATGTAATCAAAAACCAAAGATGTGAGAGAAGAAACATGACAACCTCTGCATTACATGTATCACTATCACCATATTATTTCTCAATAGTAACTCAATATGTTATGTTGCCAGGACAGTTCATAAACAGTAGGGTACGGAGGGTAGGGAAGGAAAGAGCCTCAAATCAACTTGCGGGTACATGTACATAATAACATTTATATACATATGCAAATGTGCTGTCTTTTACTGTGGTCAATGGTATCTCTCAGTCATAAAAACTCCATTTTGTGCTTAAAGGAGCACTGTCACAGGAGTTTTGCTGTTTTCAGCTCCATTCGTTGCTGAAATCTTTACCTGGTACCTTTACTCGTTCCCAAAATGCTCAAATAGACTTAAAGAAACATATCAAACGAATGGTGGCTCAGAGAGCAAACCATAATGAATTTCTGGCAATATTTTCAAGGAATGGCTCTAGAATTTGAAAAAACTGGGAAGTTTTTTTCAAATTTCAATCCTTTTCCATCCTTGCCATGCTAAGTGTTACATGTAGGCGGCAATAAATGGTTTCGGTGTAGTGATAAAGTCCTAGATAACAAAACTGCATCATTATTTTTGGGTTTCCATTGATGCCGGAACATATTTTGGCATTGTAAAATGCCACTAGAATACAGTGACAGTGCCCCTTTAAATATACCATACCTACTACATCCCCTGTCACAACTTTGGCAGGGTCAAAGTCACCATTTTCCACTGTAAAGTCGTCTGTGAAAAGTTCTGTATCCCTTCTAAGACGAATCTTGAATTCTCTGCAGATGACAAAAAACATTATTCTGTAGAGATCAAAATGCAGTGTTCTCAGAAGGTGAAAAGTTTTACACTGACCACTCACTGTCTTACAGAAGGACAATAACACTATGCATTTACAACATTGCTCTATGAAACTAAGTGCTAGAAAGTTACACATAATTCATATTTTCTTGATGTACGTGTAACCTAAATTTCATCAAGTTTCTTCAGCTAGTGGTTACACCTGAGTGCAAAACCCTCAAGCTAACTGAGTTGGTCACTGGAACAGGAAAATTATGTAGCAACCCCTAAGCCTGATGTTTGAGACCGAGACAAAATCACTTGCAATTTTTGCAAGTGATTCTGAACAAATTCTCCACAAAATCACCTCCTTCCTCTCTTGTTTTCCAATAAAACTTTTTGTCAAATGTTGGGTTGGTTAACATTTCTAAAATTTGACCAACTAGCCAGGATTTAGAGAATGCACAAGACTGTCCACTGATGATGTTGTTGGGTTGTGAGAAACACTGCAGTGGGTACATTCTAAATGGCTTATAATGTTTCCAACTTAATGTGGCTCAGAAGTTGACTTGTATGGGGTATTTTGATGCATAAATATTCAAGTTTTTAACTTTTTTATTTTTGGAAAATGCACATAGAATAGTGATCGATTATTTCTCATGAAAATTCCTTTCTGGTCATGGCATTGTCGATCTCTGTTGTATAGCATGAAAACCTGACGTAATAACACCAAAACACAAGCAAAATCATGACATCGCTAAGTTAATAGATAGCTAGTTACTACCAGGCTAAACAAACATCATTCAAAGAATACCGATTTTTGCACAATCACATTCAACACAAGTATGGACTCCAGCTGGATCTATACAATGGTTAACAAGTTTATGTGATATTCACTGTTCGTTTATAGAGCTGTTTCTTCCGGTTTAAATACAAAAAAGTTTTGTTTCAGTGTTCTTACAAGAAAAAGAATAAAATTCCAAGGAAATCTCATCGCAGTGTTCATACAGTGAAGTAAACTTGTAAGAGCCATGTTGTGTGACCTCTCAAAATTATGTACCGACAAGTATTAGTTTAAACCTCAGATACGCGTAGTTTCCTGGTGATTTTACAACATTCCCTTTTAGTTCTGAGTACAATTTCACTCGATGAGAGTCTTGAAACTTACCTTTGATGAGTTTTTAAATTAAATTCAATGCGATGATCGCTGTTTGGACTTGAACGCCTCACGCGACCATGTTGTCTGAATACTGCAGTAGTGTCGTAGTTCAGAGTTTCATAGTGGTTTATAAAATCCCCCAGCGGCCGTCCTGTGAAACCCAAACACGAAAATTAGATGCCAATACATCTTCCTCCGATAACGTAGTTCAAAATGAAGAGATTACCGAACCACAAACGAATTTCAACTTACGATATGACCAAGCACAACTCCACAGAAGTGCGAAAGAAGCAAAACAAACACGTAAAGCTACCATACTTCGAAACCACAACGCTTCTCGAAGAAAAAGCTGGGAAGTGGGCCTAACTGAAGGTCCTTCTAATGAGAAAAGGTTTTTTGATGATCTAAAAAGTAAAGGAGGTTAAAATTTGAGAGAAATAACAGAGAAATTCTTCCCAAATAAAGTTCACTCTCTCACACCTTTGGGAATAATGCGCATGATCACAATTGGAAGGAGCACGATGACGTCATATGGCTCGTCTTCGTCTTTCCGGCTTTGATTGTTTACTTTGTATTTTGTTCTCCATAGTTACAACAACAAGGAAGAAAAAAACATTGAACTCTTTTTCATCGCACAGTGTCCCATAAAATACACTATAAATTATCTTTCTTCCGCATAAACTGCATGCGAAAATGTCAATTAACCTACGTTTTCGGACTTCAACTGAGAACAGACCGCCTCTTTTCATCATCGTATTCTATACAACCAGAACATCACATTGTCATACTTAATCTGTAAAGACAATTACTCTATATTGGCAGTCTTATATTAGCGGTGTGAAAATCTGAAAACACAAAATAACGCAATAAAAATGTAAAAATAATGCAATAAAAATGCCGTAAAAAAATCCTGACAACGAAATGGGAGCTTTGCACCTCCGGGATAATAAAAAAATTGAATTACTACTGATCGAGTCCCGCTATATTGACTCGAGGCACTACTAATTACCTTTTTCTTTCCATTTCCTTTTGTTTTGTTTAGTCTTTTTCTCATGGGTGTTAGCTTCTTTTATTAATTTTAGTAGTGTAATCATTTAAGATGCACTGCGCTAAATCGTGATGTTAGATGATCTTTCAGTACTCGATACTGACTATGATGCACTCCCGGCTTTGGAAGATTGCTTTACCTCCAAAATATTCACAGGACCTACCTGGGGGATAATCAGCAAATCGAGGTCGATACGGACCGAGCGTAGCGAGGACGTCCGTACGATATTACGATAATCAAGAAGGGTCGATATTCTCCCTGGCCTCCTACGCAGGCGTTCTTAGGCTTGTCACGAATTCCTCCCCACGAGGAACGCGTGACAAGCCTAAGAATGTCTGCGTGGGAGGCTATATTCTCCCACGCAGACCAGTACGGTACAGAGAAAGCTTGCCTGAAATCTTGTACTTTTCAAAACTTTAATACGCGCAGATTTTTAAAATGCTTTGCCAAAAGTTGCGCCTTATCATGCTTATGAAAATTTGATAGTATAAAAAAAGTTCACCGTGCCGTTTTCAAATTAAAAGCCAACAAAGCTGTAATTAGGGATGTTTTGAGCAGGTCATACTGTTGTTACGGTGACATGTTTCACCAATGATTGATCTATATGACCCTTGTAAGGGAATACCATCCTTCCCCTGTCCTCATCCCCAGCTCTTGATATTCCTGTCTTCTCGGATATACTGAAGCACACAAAGATAACAGAGCTCAAGAGGAACTCTTTCCGCGGCAGAAACAACAACAACAACAACATCTTTTATTTAAACACGGTGTGTTTTAACAAGAAAGACGTTTATTAACATATTTTGTCTAAAAATAAAGTGAAAAATCCTTTATGACACGGTAAATTAATTTACTATATTGGTACTTTTCAAATTTTAAAAATAACCTACTTGATGACAAACACCCGTTACAAGGTTTTACTTTAACAGTTGAAAATTGTCAGAACTACCTACAATATTACAAACTAATACCGACATCGTTTCATTGTGCCGCTCTACCTCTTAAAAATAAAGTTTTTTGTCTTTTTTGTTTTGCGTTTGATGTCCTGCCATATATAATATAAATCTATTTGATGGTAAACATTCAAGGTTTACCGGTAAAACGTTGTCACAGCTACCTCTAATATTACCCCACCCAAGAATATTACCAACTTTTAATGACAATTTATATATATTATGGTAAGTTTAAATTAAAAAAAAGTAAAAAAAAAAAAAATTTTAACGACAATTTTAAATTGTACTCAACTTATAGAAAAAGTTCGATTTTTTTTCCCGTATTTGATGTACTGTCACTGGAAATCATGATGTATTCGATAGCATCTTTACTGACCATAAACTAATTATATTTAAGACATTATGTGTAAATTCTCAGCTTTGCATGCGGCATCATCATCAGATATGTCCAGGATTGAACGCTAATGAAATTCAAATTCCGTATGATAAGTATCACAAAGTGTCCTCTTTGGTAAAAAGTCACCTAAACACACTCAAATCAGTCAAATATGAAGTAGTATGAAAATTTCAAATAACCCTGTCAAATATGAAGCACTAATAAAACAATACTTGCGTTCAATCCTGGACATAAGTGATCATTACGCGAGTAGTTCGGGATAGTTTAATGTTTCTTTCGAGTTATCACTAGGGGAATTCCTTTTGGCACGCACGTTATCAGGATGACATCTATTACAGAAATATTTCATGCAGATTTCGAAAACGCAGTAAGAAATGGTTGAATCGTTACTTCACGACCAGTGCACCGTAAAGCCTTTGTCCATCGGTAGGGTGAGTTGGCTAATGGTCAACACCTGACAGAAAGGAAAAAATACATGCAAACAAATGTAATCCGTCGATCAATCAATCAATCCAACAATCAATCAATCAATCAGTCAATCAATCAATCAATCAGTCAGTCAATCAGTCACTCAGTCAATCAATCAGTAAATCAATCAATCAATTGATCGATCAGTCAATCACTCAATCAATTAATCAATCAATCAATCAGTCAGTCAATCACTCAATCAGTCCATCAGTCCATCAGTCCATCAGTCAATCAGTCAATCAGTCAATCAGTCAATCAGTCAATCAGTCAATTAAACAATCAATAACTCAGTCAGTCAGTCAGTCAGTCAGTGAGTCAGTTAAACAGTCAGTCAGTCAGTCGGTCGGTCGGTCGGTCGGACAGTCAGTCAATCAGTCAATCAGTCAATCAGTCAGTCAGTCAGTCTGTCAATCAGTCAATCAGTAAATCAATCAATCAATCAGTCAGTCAGTCAGTCAGTCAGTCAGTCAGCCAGTCAATCAATCAATCAATCAATCAGTCAGTCAATCAGTCAGTCAGTAATGTGAGTCAGTCAGCCGGTCAGTAGTTCAGTCGGTCAGATAAACAGCCACTTACAGTGTAGATAGTCAGTCAGGAATTTCTTAACTCCTTTCACTTCCTCTTTCACAGGTACAGTCATAAACGACAAAAGAGCTTAAAAAGTTTTTACATACACTAGTTTTCAATTTTTGGCTTAATTATAACCGTACCGAAGCTCTCAATTCTGATTGCTTGTTATCTGGCCCTTTCGGAGCATTCACCAATTTTGTAATCATACAAGTAATCAATAACATCGGACGATAGCGAAGCGACGCTCCATTAACGTAACACAACGAAATAGACCCCCCTCTTTCCTATTACAATTACGTCTAATAACCGTTAAAACACTACTTTAAATTACCTTAGTTGTCGGATTGTAACTGTAGCTGGTTATTGGGGAGCCATTCACCGTAACAGAGCTAGGATTTGATGCGACGCCAAACACATGTATGTAGGTCAGCGGTGGCTTAGGTTGATAAGAACTCTTCACAACTGTTGCAGTCAATGTTCCCTGAGAAACAAGCAATGCACAATCATGTATTTCCAGACAAATCTTCCTATCAACAAAATAAAACCTGACAGTGTGCAGGAAGTCTGTCACATTTAAGCTTAATTACATGGTCAGTCTATATGTGGGTTGAGTTTGTTGTCCGTTCTTGCCTCGCTCCGAGGGTTTCTCTCCGGGTTTCCGGTTTCCTTCCCTCCACAAAAACTAATGTTTCCAAATCCTAATTCAACCAGGATTGAGCACCTGCATGAAAACCAGGCAAGGCTGGTGTGGCTTACTCCCTAAATATTGTAATTTACCTGACTGGTGTGCGAAGGACATCGGTGAAAGCCAGGGCAGTGGGCCAGTAGGTTTCAGTTTTCGTTTGCCCCAACTAAAAATATTACTCGTCCAATATGTGTGGAATGCTCATTCCTTATAAACTAAAGAATTGTGAAGCGAATTTCACTTGCCCACCGGACCACCAACCTTCCATTTTCACTTGCCCAATAGCAAAATTTACTTGCGCCAGGCAATCGGAACTGGGTCCTCAAAGAACTCGAGATTTTTCCCACAAGCACTAGTTTGCATTACAGTATACTGACTTTTGAGCATCTTTTTCAAGTAAAGTTACTTACCATGGTAACTTTGTACTGAACATATAAGTACGGAGCACTCACTATAGGATCTGGAAGACACCAGGCATGCATCAGCTGAGTATAGCTACATTTATTCGATAACTCAACAGAATTCCGTGAAAAACTAAGTAGAAGACACCGTCAGAAAGCTAATAAAGATTTTGTATTTGAATAACTAGATACTAAACTTGCCCCAGATTCATTTACATCTAAAAGATGGTGACATTTGTGGATAATCTTAAAAACGCACCAGCGCATCGTGTCTCCTCGTGCAAGGTGATTTGAACGCGCCCGCACGTTCACCCACAGCACTTACCGTGGCTAAAAACACGAGGGAAAATTTGCCTACACTAACAACTGCAAGGACAGCAATTCTCAGCATTGGTCACGGGAACTGTGTTGTACTGGTTACAGAGCACAGAATTAACACGTTCCTCAGTCCCTTTTGCTTACCGAGTGATTCGCCGTCGTCATAAAACAAGCCTCCCTGAGCCTCCCCTGATGACGACAACGCAACGATTAATTCAAATGGATTCTGGCGGCTGAAACGAATATAAAAAGAATTAAATGAAAAATAACTTACTCTCAAGAGAAAGGTCAACCGAATAATCAAACAGAGACACGATGAAACAGAAGCCGTTTTCGTTCTGCGTTCAAACTCGCGTCGTTCCTTCTTTCCAGCTCAAATACTGGGAAGAAAAGTTCTCTAAATTATAGTACTGAGTTACATATAGGTAAAGGACTGAAAGATAAACTGGCGAAACAGTCAAAGTTGAAAACCGGCTCAGTGACTACAAACTGTAGTTGAAGGCAATCTTCATCTCGGTCTGAAGAAGTAGCTAGTGAGTTTTTAGCATTCTAGGGAGAAAAGATCGGCAAGAATGACAAACGAAAAAATATTTTATTCCTTCAATTCTTCAACGATTCCAGAAATAAAAACCCCGTCTTAAATTTTTTTCTCTCTTCCGCCATCACGGCAGCAGTGGAAATGAAGGGTCACGCCCCAAAATTTACAAATACATCAAAGAAGACCGCCAGCGCTCAATCCCAGACCCCCTTGATCCAAAGTCCAGCGTGGTCACAATTTGACCAGAACACTTCCCAAAAAATTGGATATTTTACCTGTAATTTGTGGTGATATTTGGTTGTTGTGTCGAGATGATATGCCCTCCTCTAAAATGGAAGTTGATTTTATCCCAGGGGGCTGATAGCGTATGATACTGACCCCCTCCCCCTGAGGTTTGTAGAATGGAGCCATCCAAGCCGTCATACCATGTGGCATCCGGGAAATAACCTTTAACTGAGGTGGATCCCTTAAAAATAACAAGTTATAAAAGACTAATGTCAGTTCAAGTTATGTACCTTGTAGAGGACTAGACAGTCGACAACTGAACTGTGTGGAACATTAAACTGGCGTGATCTCCACTTCATCAAGTTTTCTGGAAAATGTAGCATGTGTTCAAATGTATCAACGAATTGCACCTGTGTAATTGTTGCACAATAATTGATTTTACACGAGCATGATTAATTGTCCGTAGCTACGGGATCTGGGCCAGGGACCTGTGAAGACTAAATCTCCAAAAAAAACGGACTTTCAAGGATCTCTTCGATATAGATATGTAAGTGAGGTCTGTACGCGAGCTAAGTGGCCCACTTGATGCCGAAAACATGCCCAAAACATTCCAAAGTATGGCAAAAATATGCGACAATAAGCCAAAAACATGCAACACTCTTCTTCTTAAAGTAAGATCCCTAACAAACATTACTGAATTTAAATGTGCCCTAGACAAGGGCACCGTTAGATGTGACAGCTGGTTGATTTAACAATTGACAGCTTGTAGATGTCTATTTACAACTGCATATGACCTTTCCGATCTTACTTAGCTTAAGTGAATTCTGGCCTCTTGTCCTCGAATTGGAAATTTCAACACTGGGCTGGCCACAAAGCGAAAGAGGCACATGCCGACATAGCGGACAGAGAAAAAAGGAATATACGACCAACCTTAACTAAGACTGGTGTTATAAGCAGGGCCGGTCCAAGAAGGAACTGTTTGTCCATCGGATACGTTGCTTTGTCGTTTGGAAACCTAAAAGCAGCCAGAATAAAAGCAACTAATTAACTGAGGGTGATTAATTGATACGCTGTTAACACTCTTCCCTTTGGGTTCGGAAGACCAACTTAAAATGAACCCATTTTCCGTTACTCTGCGTATAATTATAAACATAGTCTCTTTGCTCACGGCTGCGTTCTACGATTTAGGCTTGTTAGCCTTCGTTCTTGACGGAATGAAAGGACCGGTCGAGAGAACTCAGAGATACAAAGGTATTTTTCGGAGGTTCATTTCCTGAGCTTTGGGACTAATGTATTGCTGTCCAGTCACGAATAATATATGTACAATTACACCCTGCTATTTCAATCTCTCAGAGGAAACAAAAAAAAGTTCGAAATATCGGGGGTGCCGAAAGAAAATGCCTGAAGGGCAAATGGTAAGGAAATGGTTGTGTGTAAAATATAGAGAAAATCGAAATAACCTAGTCCAAAAGTTTACCCAACAAGCTTCTCATACAGGTCCTTCCCGCACGCGGTTTGGTTACCTCTCGGGAAAACATTCACACCCGAGTATGGCCGAGCTGACAAACCCAAGCTTTACGGATCCTTTCTGCACGTTAGTGACCCATCAAATTATTACATCTTCGTTTATCATCTGCACTAACAACGTCTGGTTAAGAGATTCACTGCATTAATTACCAATTACATCTCTTGTTTTTCAAGAACAAGAAACTCACTCGTAGAAAAGAGCCCTGGCCACAGCACTTCCGGTCGTGTGCGCCTGCGCAAACAGAGTGTACAAATATGGCAGCAGCCTGTAGCGGGTCAGTAACACATCACGTGCCATGCGAGCGAAATCATCTCCAAATGCTGCTGGGTCCTGGGGCTGAGAAACAAAGATACGAGCAGTGACAAAACATTGTTTCATCGAATTTCAAAATCCCTAAAGAACACTTGTTTACAAGATGGACAAAAAACTGAACCAAGATGAGTAATTGTGACAACTTTCTTTCTGCAAATAGACTTACAGGATCACCCTTTGTGTTGTGGTTTCTAGAAAAAGGATAGAAGGCACCGAGCTGAGTCCATCTGGCACACAGTTCTCTATTAGTAGCGCCTTGAAAGCCACAGATATCTGGCCCAACCAAAGGAATGCCGTACAAATTGAAGTTCAAGATTCCTGACAGGAAAGAGAAATTTAAGATACATCATAAATATTGAGTTATCTCTGTGACCATGTAATTTTAACGAATGCAATTTCAATGAATGATATTTATTATTTTGTTAAACTCTAAAAATTAAGCATAAATTTTAGGGCCCATCCAGATGAAGATGGGGGACCCACGTAGGTGTGGCAACTCACCCATCATGGGGTGGGTTAACCCTCCTAGGCGGGTTCCCTAGTCTGGCGAGTGGGCTAACCCTGCCAGTCAGGGTTACATCGAGTTTGGCAAAGCAGAAAGTTTGAGTAATAAAATGAATAACAAAAGCGTTTTTTTTTGCCATAGTTTACGGTCTTTTGTTATTTGTTCCTCACCCGGTATGGAGAAATATAAATCATCAAAGGTGGCAGCATTATCTCCTAACCAATGCCCTCCATGAAGACCAGCACTGGCAAATGTTGAGCGTGAAATCACAACACTCCGCTTTCCTCTGATTTTCTTCAGCGCACTGATTAAAAAATATAAAAATAATATAATACATGATAATAATAATGCTTTATTTATATAGTGTTATTTCCCTTTTGCCCAATAGCGCTTTACAATAATTACAATAAAAAAAAAGAAAAATATACAAATAGCAGATGGATTTTTACAATTTTCAGTAAAAACTATATTAAAACTATTTTAAAATGTTACAAACTATATTTTAAATCAAAACTATATTACATGCTAATTTAAGTTATGGCATTTTTTAAAAAGATAAATCTGTAGGTCTCATATAAATCTGTAGGTCTTGAAACTTGATAACGAAATACTCTGTCTGATAAAGTTGGGGAGGGAGTTCCATAAACTGGGTGCTGCAAAAGAGAAACACCTATGGCCATAGCTTACTAGCTTGACGGGTGGTATTTTTAGGAAGTTTTCAGAGGAGGATCTCAGATTCCTAGCTGGTGTATAGGGCTGTAATAGTTCAGTAACGTAATTACGGGGCCTTACCATTGAGCGCTTTGTAGGTCAGAAGTAGTATCTTATAGTTAATGCGCTGGTTAACTGGAAGCCAGTGCAGTTGCTTTAGGACAGGCTTAAATATACTTAGCAAGAATTTACTTAGCAAGAGTAGAGGAGACTCTTCTAAGCTCTACAGCAGATCCCTGTTTCTTTTAGTTTGTGGTATGATTTGTGGCCGGAAAAAGAAAGAAAACGTTGCTGCCCAAAAACCCGCAAGGACGATAAAGGTCTTTCTCGACAAAACATTAAGGGAAAAAGGCTCCGTTCGTGGATTACGAGGATGGAAAGTAAGATAGTTCCCAGTCAATACCCATTAAATACACTTCAATTTGCCATGGACATGTTACTCATATTTCTGTCGACCAACCTACCTTAGCCGTTATTGCAGTTATGTGCAGTGTTGAATCAGCCGATGTAATAAGTGTTAACTTACCATTTATATGAATGCTATTGGCCATTATTTATGTAAAACCCCACTTATTATTTCCTGACATTTTGCTTCAGAGTTTCACAGCGACATATCCCAAGCCCCAATATATGTGTTTCTACGCACCACGTCTCTACGTTTTGCTTTCAAAATTCTCTAAATGTACGAACTTCCTTGGCGAACTGTAAATGTAACCAACAAACTCAACTAACACAAAACAATAGTAAAAAATATGTTACAAAAAATGGCGCGTACGCGCGAAAGTGGTTACATTTGTCGAATTCCATTCGAGTGATGTTCACTTGAACTTGTTCAATTCTTCGAATTCACGTGCTAACAAGCGCTATAATCATTTTCCGTCGGCACGCACACAAAAGACACGACATCAGGTATCGCTCGTTTCTAACAATTAATTGCTCCTAAAGCAGTAAAAACTCTACCAGAAGATTTAAAGGCGATTTAGATTCACGCATGCTCTGAGCGTGTGTGGAGCTAAACTTACCTCATTGTCTGAACCATTTCCGACAGACCATACAAGCTGTGCACATCATAATGAGAGTAGCTGTGGTGTTTTGCTGACATGCAGAGTGTTTTGCTGTACAGCGTTCCTCCTAATACATGGGGCACGTACGGGGGGTGGTCTAGGGGTGAATCCGCTGGACAGCCATTTTCAGAGCCATCTACAAAACTGGACGGTTCATTCATGTCAATCCACAGGCCATCAAATTCAACTTTCTTGTGGAACTGCGAAAGCAGCTCTTCCCAGTAAGCCTGGGTTACTGAGTAAGTAAAATCTGGAAATACAGTATCCCCTGGCCAGACCTACGAAAGTAAAAATAATATCAACACGTGACTTTGTCACTTGAGATGGACTAATAATAAAAACGAACCGATCTGATTGGTCCATTGCCGTTACGTCCAATGTTCTCCAAGGATTGCACCAGGCACAGTCCTAAATAACCCCACAAGACCTCTCTTGAAGGTGATCTTATAGTTTGTGATTTCTATCTCTGTTAGAACTACCTTAAGGTAGAATAGTATTTTTCTTCCACTTTGTGTGCCAACAGTCTCTTTTCTTGAAACATCAGATGTGAGTAGCGCTAGATCGGTTTTCAATCAGGATTGCATGTTGTAAGTATACAATGTATAGTCCTCACTTTCCAATCCATGATGTTTTTTTTATAAGTATTTTTCGAGCTATCCTGGGAGTGGACTGTGCTGGGATACGGTGTAATATCTACCTGTGTTTTGTACTGAACTTGTGCAAAGACCGCAGTGTGATACTCCCCTAGTACTGCTCTCAAGCTCGGGTAACTAAGATAATTATATTAACAAGTAAGCGCGTGCGCGCTTGTACATGTATGTAGTTATTGGCTGGCATACAATTACAGTACTAGCAACTGTTCCCATAAGCCTATCCTTGAAACTGTTGCGTTCAATACTGCGTCCAGGATTTTTGCTGCAGTTAAAGTTTGCACTTGCTAGCCATGTCAAAAATGCAGCGAGCGTTGTGTACAATATTGCACCATGCAACCTAACCAGGTCCCACACTGTACCACCATCAGCACCTCCATGGGGTGGAGGGTCACTCCCGTATGTGGGCTTTTAAATTAGAGGAATGTGCCGTAGAATAGGGTAGGGTTTTTGAGGTTCTTGATCCTTACATATTATAAGGTCTCATTTTGTCCATTACCACTGCGTTTTCCCGAGGTCCAGTTCAGCCGCCGAACTTTTCATGAGGCGAACTTAATTCGAATTAGGACCGACCCAAATTAACAAAAGTACGCCTGTTGATTCAGACGTCGAACTTAATTCGCTGCACTTAATTCAGTTTGAACCAAAACTGCTTGTAAAAAAACCGAAAACCGAAACTGCTTGTAAAATACGTTATAATAATTTATGCATTAGGTTCGCACATGAAAGGTTCGGCGTCTGAATCAAAGCCGTTCCAAAGGCGAAATTCCCGGCTAAGCCAGGCAGGAAGAACGGCTGAGCCGTTCCAAATTCAAATAGCCGTTCTTAACTGATTCAGACACCGAATTTTCATGTACTTAATTTGAGGAATTAGGTTTGGCTCATGAAAAGTTCGGCGTCTGAACTGGGCCTTAGACAGGGAACCTAAACTGTATCAGCTAAACGTGCAGTGTGTAACTGCCCAGCTAAAGAAAAAAAAAAAGATCTGTTAAAACTGAACTATCTGTTAACTTCCAATTTTACAAAAACGAGATAAAGTGTTGACCTTTCACATGCCACTTTTCATTTGCTTCAACCTTTAACCAGTGTACAATATTACACCGTATGTCATTACAACAAAAACTATCCAAGATTTTTCACCTTGCCAACAATTGGTTTACCACTGGAATCATTAATAAAAATGCCCATTGCAAGTCCATCATCGTAAGGAGCATAAGAACCCCATGCCTGGTGAGAGCTTATAGCAGGATCCTGGAAAAAGAAAAGCACAAATAATACTTCGATTTTTGTCTCGCATTTTAATAAAATTCTTAAGTCCATTTTACCAAGCTATAGAATTTATGCCTATGACACCCACCAGTCTCCAAAAATGTATTTGCCTCCCCCAAAAACCAACTAGGGTAAAAAGAAACTTAACTTATCAGCCTGTGAAAGGTTTTAAAACAATTGCTTGAGGTTTTATAGTGATAGTGGTAGTGGTACTGCTATTTCTCATTTATTTATAGTAGATGCGTATGTGATCCTGGTGAGAGATGTGGAAACAATTTGGCGAGGGAAACGGGCTGACAAGCCCAAAAAAGAATATTACTTTTGGGTTTTCACCCTATAGATGTATGTATAGCCCAATCAGGAGAATGCTCAAGGGCTAGTTGATATCCAGATATTTGTTTGTCAATAAGTTATACCAGAAGCATATGTATGGCCTAGAATGGGTGATATGCTTCTGGTTATACACACCCAAAAGAGTAGATGTGACGTCTCTCAAGAGGGGTTCAACCCAGCCAAAGCCAGTCTACTGGTGAAGTACATATAGGCCAGTACTTATAGGCCATTTGTAACACAAAGTTGACATGATCTCCCCATACTACGTACTAATCATAGCCCCCACATACACAATAATAGTTCATATTGTGTGATCGTCCGGGTGAGTGTAGTTCTGAAAAGAACTGTTGTTGGTGACTGACGTTTCGACAACCTGAGCGGAAGTCATCTTCAGAGTCAAGTGAATAGTGTCTGTCAGTCGATGTTGTTATAAGTCTGGTCAGTTGAAAACGATTGGTCAGTTAAGCCATGATGTTATTGGCTGAAAGACTCGTGTAAAGTTTGTCATCAGTCATTGGTCAGTTTCAATCCGTCTTTTGTTAGTTAAATCTATTGTTAGTCGAAATTAAGTTGGTCTGTTAGAAATCCGTTTGTCGGTTTCGTTTTCGTCACGGATCATAACAGTGTCAAGTAAGTTAGTCGGTAACAGTTGTTTAAGTTTGTAAAGTTGTTGTTGTAGTTTATTGCTGCAGTAGTTGAGTCTTCTGTGACAGTCGTTTATCTGTGCTTTGACCAGACGTCTGCAGGTGGATTTGACGATCTGGGTTCAAACCATTTACTATACACAATAATCTCACTCATACATGTATACCAAGGCTGCTGCCTAACAGGAGCCCAGCAGCCTGGGGCACCCAAGAAAGTCTTTGGGCGCCTAAATTTTTGCAGCAGCTCCCAAAACATTACCTGTTGGGCTCCTAACTTTTTGGCTTTTGCCCTTCTGGGCTCCTTGAAATATTGTTAGGCAACAGCCTTGTAAACAAAACTATAAATTGTTAATATGTAGTAACCAGGCTTGTCAGTAAGACCCAACTGCTGGCGAAACTTGCCCACTGAGAATGAGGTCATCATCAGCTGGATTTTGGCTTGTGATTTCTTAATTGGAAAAGGGCAATGAATGGTTTTCAAGTTAAGCATGTACAATCACTTGATATCAAATGAAAAGTTTGGAATAAATTCCTGACCACCTTGAGTATCGGTGCCATTGAAATGAAATCTCTTTTTTGAGCACTTTCAAGTTTAGTGTGTTCTCTTTCCATGTACTGTATCCCCCATCTTTTAAATGCGAAGCTTGGTTACTAGACCTGCATTCAATGCATTTGGTCTCTTGCAAACAATGGCCACTGGCTCAGTGACAATCTCAGCTGCCTGGGAGAATATTTCCTTAGCTAAAACCCTGAGCCATACCATACCCGAATTCACAATTAGGCAATCACATAAGCATTGTCTTGTACTCTAGATGTGAACAGAATTAAAATACTCACCACTATCGGAATGTAGTGCTGACTGTAACTGTCATGTAATTTGTTCACGAAGTCTCCAAGTCCACTCCATTCCAGGTCAACCCAAAAGTCTTTACGTTCGTTGAGGTATTCGATATCATTCCACTGGACGTCTTGAGGAATCCCATATTTTCTCATGTTTTCATTCACTGCTTGGGTGCGATTTAAACTTCCATAGCCCCAGCGGCACAGGTGAAACCCTAGACCCCAGTATGGTGGCATGAATGGAAGACCTACAACCTAGAGCGATAAAAAAAGAATCTTAATTAACACTGACAGCTACAGTAGCTTTCTCTTGGTGTTGAATGACTTTAATGTTTTAAGCCATTAAGCTACAATGAACTCTCAAAATTGTACATGTATAGTCAATGTTTAAGTAGTTTACTCTTGAAGGCAAGGATGATGTAAAACAGTGAACAAATGTTTTGTTGACAACAAAGGTCAGGGACCACCAGAGTGTAACAGTGCTATTAATAATTATATTTTATCTCTTAAAATGCCCAGTCATGTGAGCAATAAAATTCTGTACCTTCTCCTCCAAACTGCACTGAATTATCTTGTATAATTTTTGGGTAAAATAAAACATTCATTTTGATGAGAAATATCTTACAGAGAACTCAAACCACATCTACTCCCTTTGACAAATTACTGCCAAAAAATATGGGCCCCTCAAAATTTAGATGTCAGATAAATTGTATGGTCTAACCTTCCCTCCACACTGGCCAAAAATAACAAGATTACATGTACAATGTACCACTGACTTCAATGCCATGTCTAGCATGTTTAAAAGAATTCAATTTATTACTTTAATTGTTCCACCACTATAACCTCAGCAGTTCCATCCAATCGTGGCCTGTTCAGACCTGAAATTTTCAGGCTTTAATTTCCCACTGCTTATGTTGTGTGTACAAATGCCATGATCAATCATTTCTTGAGGCTTCTTCTCTAATATTATAATTTATTTCATATTAAGCACTTGCATAATGACTGGCCCTGAGGGAAACAGTGACTTTTGTTTCCCTGAGACCCTCAATGTTTCCTGAGGCAAAGCCGAGGGAAACATTGAGGGTCTCAGGGAAACAGAAGTCACTGTTTCCCTCAGGGCCAGTCATTAATATATAGCTGTTTTGCTGTACCTCCCAACTTAAAAATAGAAAAAAACTGCAAAGAAATTGCTTGCTTTACGCCAGCTGGCTCACAAATTTGCCGCCATTTCAAGGAGCACGACCTGATCACGTGTAAGTCAAAAGTTCAATGTCGTTGTTTCCCTAGGGAGTTACGAGCTTTGACCCATGACACGTGACGCATTCTCCGACAATTGGAAAACGTACATGAAATGGGAGGTCAGGGCTGAAAATAACGGCCGCCTAGTCGCCGGTCAAGATGACCGGCCAAACCAATATTAGCTCGGACATACCCTGTTTCTGGCCGGTCAAATCATAACACAAAAATTTCTTTTAATACAGTGTTTTAGCCCCTTGCCCCTATGCCTCAAGACTAAGAAGATAAGCCAACTCATTTAATATGTAACAGCATTTGCTGTGGAATAAATTTCAAATCTGACTCCTTATTTTTGCAATTCTTAGTGAAGTACCTGAATTGATCGTTAAAAAGATAGTGCTTACCACTTGTTTATCGCAGAGCTCTAACTAAGGTCAAGTCTTCTTGACACAAACGATCCACAGTTTCTACAGTATTGTGCATAGAATTCAATCACACAATGATCTTGAAATTCGAATACTTTTTTAGCAAGTTGTGTCAGTACCGAAGATAGAAAAGAGAGCAGCAGCTTTAGCACCACGGACGCCAAGCGGAAGTTGAATTTTCTCTTCTTTGGGATAGGTTACCGACTTTTTGTCCATGACAATAACTTTCAAGGGCTACAATGAGGACTTTCCAACTCAGTTCGAAAACCTCTAGTTTATTTTTCAGGCGCATGCGTTACTTGCGGACTCATCGGGGCTTTTTTCGCTCAAGGGACTGGGACTGAGAAAGCCGGCACTATAGCAATGTCTGTTTTATGTTTTTCGTTTCCGTTGTAAAATGTAAACAATGGTTGCAGTTCATTGGAGCTCACATTTCTGGAGTCAGGGAATCAGCAACTGAACATATTTATAGTAAATAAGTGAATAACTCGGATTGTTTTTATAATTAAACTAGTAATAACCAAAGGTTAGCAAATGCGGGCGAGGATTTTTTTTTGCCCATTTGGGGAATAAAAGATTTGGGGGCCTATAGGGAAAGGTCGGGTGATTTTGTTTGTCCATGAGCACCCCCCCCCCCCCCCCCAGGTTTTACTCGCTTTTTCCTCCATTTTGACAGTAACAATAGAGTGATTTGACAAAATCTGTGAAACAGTAACACCAGAGCATTCCACGAGACACTAATCCCATTGTTTGCTTTCCTTAGATTTAGTAATATGCTGTAATTGTTGCTGTTTCACGGCGTAAATAAAAGCACTCTAGGTTATAAAGTATGCGTATTGATCGAGTCAAAATGATTGATTTAACGCAAGTGTGATTTATTTAAAATCATAACATAGAAAAATATCGAAGACAACGATCTCAGACCATGCGCTTGTTAAGTCAAGGACGAACAGCTTTCGCTCCACGCTTCTATGAAATTAAAGAACGCGATCTCACACTATGCGCTTGTCAGCTCAAGGGCAAACAATTCTGACGCTCCGCGATTGAAGTTAAGGACGAACAGTTGCCACTCTCGATTAAGACGGAATACAGGCCGGGAAATGGCATACAACGCGACAACATGAACAGAAAAGTCGAATCCAAGTTGACACGCTCGATTTGGATTGGTCGGCGCAGCTGCTATGCATGACCTTCACGTGATCCAAGGTCCAAATGTTACACGTGATGCGCGTGAGAAAATAGCATTCTTTGCATTCCATGCATTCGTGGTGGAAGACTCAAGATTTCAGCAAAATCGAGTCAGGGCCAAACTATACAACTGCGGCGCATGCGTTTGTAAAAGCAACGTTGAGATTAGGATTGCGGCTCCTTTTGTTCCCGCAATACTTATTAATTCATTTGACCGTCAACATGACCGCAGTCAAAGTTGATGCAAAGCTCAATTAGACCGGACATTGTCCGTTGACCGGCCGCTATTTTCAGCCCTGGAGGTATTTAACAAATTTACTTATTTAATCATTTTGTAAAAAAGTCGTAAAACGTACTGATGTAAACTGCTGGAGTACTAAATCTGGAGTTGGGCCAAGGAAAACATAGAAGTCAAGAATTCCTCCAATAGTCCTGTATGTTATAGCAGGAGTAGGCTGCAGAAGAATATCTGTGGGAGTAAGGAATCACTCAGAATGGTCAATAAACCTTCATACACTGCTCTTGAAAGGCTGGCTAGCTATCTGAGTTAAATCACTGGAACTACATAGTCGTGCAGCTTGCAACTGACAAAGGCAAATGTGGGGAATCTTTCAAATGTAAATGACATTAATCTCTTTTTAATCTCTTTTCCTCTGAACGAGCTTCCATTACTGTGCAGCTACACATGTACATGTACATGCAGTTCCTATCCAATACCAAAATAATGAATACAACGTACCTATTGGGAACAAATTTAATGCACACATACCCATTGCATTGCTGTTCAAAAGAAATATTCCATGAGCATTTCCATCACTTTCCATTGACACATAATATGGGAAAACACCATACAAATTTTTATCAAGACCCTGAAAAAGTTACAAATTAAAAATTCTAAGCATTTGTTCCTACAATGGATTATATTTGGATCATGTGCACTAAAGCCTTCCACATTCGAGTGTCGATCGATACCATTGATTGATACCGTCGATCGATAGTCCATAAACACATCGGTTGACACTTGACTAATCTCTTGAATCAATGAATGTGAGTTGACTGACACTGGCCGCCTATTGACTGACTGTAGATCAAGCGTTGATCGAGTGTCAAACTTCTTCCCAATGTTTTTCCTTTTTCGTATCTTTAGTTAGAACCTTCTCAATGAAACCTTAAAACAATATTTTTTGCTAGCTACAATAAATCTAATAACTGATAAAATGTATGTATTATATAGTACAATTAAAAGTGTGGTCAAGTATCCCCAGGGTTTCAATAAAAGCCGGTTACCGGCGGTCTCCCACCGCCTGTAGAACCTCTTACCGCCGTCTGTTTGGATTTCATTAATGAAAATAAAAATGATATTATAATTAAAAAAAAAACAAACAACAACGACCGTTGATTAGGAACTTTAAATGCTACAAAAACAGCACACTTTTTGATGCCCAGAACACTGGAAATCACATTTCGAGCTTCTAGATTTCAAATTTCTGGGTGAGCATGCCTCAGACCCCCCTAGGGAAAGGGGCCTTGCAGCCCCTTTAGTGGTCACAGCCGCTTATTACACCTTCAGTGGCTGCTTATAACTAAAGTTTATTGAAACCCCTGCTACCCATGCAACATCAATGGAAATTGAAAGAGGGTCAAGAAGACGTCAAAAGCCAAAAATTCTGTAAGAAAGTTTGAAGCTAATTAAAACTGGAACTGGAATTTCCACAGCAGTAGATAATTCACACCAAAAAACACAATGGTGGGAATGCACATGCTGGGAGCTCTCTAATGGCTTTCCCAAAGCTTCAAGTGCACATCATTGCCAAGGGAGAAACATAGCCTAAAATCCAACTCAACCTACATGTGTCAATCGCAAACTTCTAGAGGATACATTCGAACAAAACATTCATGGTCAATGTTATTATTGGACAGCATTTATGAATTCAATAATATTTACATCATAAATGTAATTCATTGAGATGTACATGTACCTTAGGTGTACCTCCTGGGTCTCTGGAGAACAATGTTGATCTGGTCCATTTAACATCAAGTTGTAATGGGGCAACATGTTCACCCAAACCATACAAAACATTTGAGGGCATTAGTGATGACAACTGAATGAACTGATTCTCAAAAACCATTCCTCCCACTGAACTGTTGAAAACTAAACACAAGGCAGAATATTTTACATCAACTTTGTGAAAATAAATTGTCTAAATACATATAGCAGCATAATCACTGGGCCTCAAAAAAAAAACGTGAATGCAGGAGCATGCACTTCCCAGGACAAGCAGCTCTCCAAACTTTACTTACCCTGCAGTGCAAGTCTTACTTAATTCTAAATTTTATTTACTAGTTACATAATTATTGAAAGATGACTTGTCTAAACACCCTTGACCATCGGGTGAGTGTGAATGAAAGTTACATGCCCAGCGAGAAAATCTACACCCTGGACAAATGAACGGCATTTGTTTATGCCCTGTGTAATGTTGAAATAATACTGATCATGTCGAAATACATAATGTACAGCTCAGCACTGTCATTAAGTTTTGAGTCACTGTAGCCTCGTTTCTTTACACCTGTAGTGAACTTGTTACTTTGAGGTTCAGTTACATTTACGACAGGCAATTTTACCCGTAGGGACAATCAAAACATGTACATGTATACTCAGTCTGTAACAGGTGTTATGTGTTACGGCCCTTAATGACAGTCCTGATGTACATTTTTATATAGTTATGTACACTTACATGTCAGGGTGAGACGAAAATGAAAGATAAGGTTGCCTTTGGGTAAGCTGTTACTTGAGGTTACTGGCCCGAAAGTCCTGAGGAGCTAACCCGAAATTAAACATTTTCATTTATAGATTTTGAGAATGTACTTAGTGAGCTAGCCTGTACATGCCGAAAGTAAAATGATTATTTTTATGAGTGGACCGCTGCAAGGTTTCACTTAATTTTCAGGTCAATTTTGCATAGTAATGCATACAGTCAGCAAGGAGGTAGAGATGATTGACATCCACCAAAACTCAAGGGATTTGTCTACTTGTAGACTTTTTTTGCACTGAAGGTCGCATGTGATTGACAATCGCTGTAAACTGCTAGGTTTTTTCCAAGCGAGTTTTTTCTTGTTTTTTAATTTTACACGAAAGCGGGCCTTTTTTGTTTTAATGATGACTTGGCACCCTTAAATTAGAAACAAGAATCTGGATTTGGATTTTCCCAATGAAACGCACCTAAATTTCCGAGAAAATCCACTGTACCGTGATTTGGGTGGAACTTAATTAGACGGTTGTCTCGCACTGCAAGCTGTCAGTCAGCAAATATTGTCATTTCAAAAAATATATTTTGGTGGCTTATGTAAGCACAAAAAAGCCATGACATTATTTGCGGACGCAACTAAAATGCGGCACAAGATGTTATGATGCTACTGACAAATAATTTGGCATCATAACATCATCATTTTCTCTCAGGAACTTTCTGCTACACACTTTTTGGTGTAGAAGCTCAATTTATCATCAGAAAAGAGGAACCGATGATGCTTGCCTGTCGAGCAAGCTACGATAAGAAAATGCTAGCCCAAAAAGTAATTCCACTAGTCCCGGGCTATCAGACAGCACTTTTGTCACACCCTGCATGTACATGTCTGTTCAAGATCAGGCTCCGGTTGTTCGAAGGCTGGATAACGCTATCCACAGGATAAATCGCTATCCAGTGGATAAGTGTTAACAAAAGAAACCACGCTATCGGCTGGATAGGGATTTATCCCATGGATAGCGTTATCCATCCTTTGAACAACCGGGGCCAGAAGTAAAATAAGGGTTTATCAATAAAGTCAGAAGCTATCTTTTAATGCTGTTTGCACATCTTGACTACAGTACACCAAATATACATTTATGAACATACTTACAGAACAGTTCTCGTGGATTTTCGTGTCACAGCAATACCGAATGGAAAATTAGTGACGCTGACAGTGTAGTCTAGTGTAGTCGCCTCTTTTTCAACTTTGGGAGTCTCAATGGGAACTTCATATCTATTATTATTGGGATCAAATACCTGTGGAAATTAAATGATGTACAATTTCAGAAATAAGAATTTGTGAGTCAGAGTCAGTGTCAATGGCAAGAAAGTCAAATTTCTTTACTATCTGCATACAAAGATTCAAAATTATAGATAACTGCCAGTTCCTACAAGGTGGATTCAATGCATACATGTACACTGTATTGATTTTCCTCATATGCTTCAACAATTACGACATCACAAGGACTGTGGACACCATTAATTTTAAAGTAATGGTGCTAAAAAATCTGGCCAATACAGGCAAATTTTAAGGTCAGTGTTTTGCCATTTATCTTGTATTTGCATGCCATACAGAGAAAAAGAAAATAAATCCCAGAATTAAAAGTCGTAGGGCTACATGTAGCTCTACCAGCCCCTCCCTATTGGCTGTCCCTGCCTCAGTCAAATGTGCCATCCATATTCATGAGCACATCTGTCCTATGGTGCAACTGCTGGTTTAACCTTTCTTGACAGAGACATGTAAAACGGCACATATTACACTGTAACTTGTTGGGAGAAAAAAAAATGCTAATTAGGAGTAACTGCTGAATACCCCTCCATCTGAAGTTATACCCCTGAAAAAGCTGGCTACATGGATACGCAGTTGTCTCCCGCTAACGCTTTAAGAACGAGAAATACATGCTATGTCATACTTGTCTGGTGTTGGCTACGCGGGCTACGCGGCTACGCAGTAGTCAAGACCTTCCTTCCCCTTGGTATATGTTTAGTTGGGAAAAAAGTGGCTACGCGGCTACGTGGCTACGTGGCTACGCAGTGACTGCGTAGCCGCACTTTTCGAGATCTCTTTTGTAGTGGAGGGGTATTCAGCAGTTAAGCCGCTAATTAAATATTTTCTAGTAAAAGGAAGAGATATTCTTGAGGGTTGCGTATGCTGAATTTCTGGCATGCATGTTTTGTAAAGATCCATCTCATGCTTGATTAAGATTACCAAGGAGGCCTGGGATTGAAACAGAAACAGGAAGTTGCTTGTTCACACACCGGAAATCGCGCAAGAAAAACCTCTGGCACCCAGGGTATATCAGCTGGGATCAGATCACAAGATTTCACGAGTTGAACCTGATAACATACAGTGTACAACACGAAACGTGCACGATTTTTCTACCAAGTAGAGAGTCATTACTCACATGCAATCGATTACCCACAAGTCACGGTTGTTTGCTCCGAAAGCCTACCTTAAAATGAAGCCGATCCTGAGCTTCAAATCGCACATCCACGGCCAAATTTTCGAGTCATTGCCATAAGGTCCAGCGTGGCCTTTCTTTGTCAAATTTAACAAATATCCTGTCTGGGTTTTCTCCTTGCTCACCAGTTGATAACCGTAGTCACTAGGATAAAAAACAGTAAGGTACATCCAGTGGAACTTCATCGTTTGACAATCGAAGGTTTCCTCCAACAACAGCCACGATTCAAACAATTCTGTTCGCTTGCACCATCTCAGGGTAACAATCGAAGCGCAGGTTGTTTGGAATATCGCTGCATCCCTGCTGGCTTTTGGCGAGCTCTGTAAGCAATGAGAAAACCACAACAAAAAACGTGCACTTCCACTTCATCATTGAGTGAGCTCTCTCAAATATCCTTTCTCGTCCCCAGAAGCCGCGCTTCTTGGTACGGGTGATTTCGCGCTCTGTGCGTCATGTGACAAAAGTCCCGTGACCTGTCAAAGAAACCCATGCGGTCATGCCCGCTCGGACTACCTGCTGTGTCCCGCAAGCAATTTTTTTTTTTCCAAATCGACTTCATCTCGGTTCGTAAGCACGCAAAAATATAACTTGACCAATATCCAGACTATCCGGCCATCTTGCTCCAAGGAAATGTCGGAAATGTAGAAGGTTAAAATAGCTGGAATTGAACCTCGTTCCCAGGGTCTCTCTTCTCTGCCTCTCTTGTTACGGAGGCAGAGAAGGGGGCCCCAGAGAGATACTATGCAAAAAACGGTAGACTGATCCCCAAGGCGAAGAGAACAAAAAATTAAATAAAACTGAAATGAAATTAAAACAAGTACAATATAATTGCCCGATGGAATTATGACATTCTCAAGAACCTGCGTTACATTCAGAACCATCGTTGAAATCTCTTAATCTGTGAGAATTTTATAATGATATAATTGAATCAGAAATCTCTTCTGTTTATCAGTGGTTTCATAAACTAAATACTTTATGTTTTTTGTTTTATTTTTTTTTCATTCCCATGCTTCTGTACAGGAGTATTTTAAGTATCAGTCACTAAATGAAAATTTGTTTTTAAAATCAGTTGGAACTACCCAATATGGTATTCGCTCTGTTCATTATACACCGGCTCCTACCTGTGGAACTCACTACCAATTACTATCAAGCAAATTACTCCATTTTCTAGATTTCGTAAGACTATGAAACAATTTATTTATTGACAGTTATAATAACAATACTAGTTCTCAGTTGAAATGTATTAAATTTTTTTGTAGTTAGATCTTGAAGATATACTTTCAACCTAAATAGTTTACTGTATCACTTCTGCTAAATTTAGTTTCTTTGGGGCATGTACCTACTCGATTAGTCCCATAAACTATTCAGTTGTCCCAAACTCCACACACTCCGACTAAACTTCGATGTACCGGTATATATTGTAAGGGAAATATGCAAGAATGAAAAAAATTATGTATGTTTAATTTCTAATAAATCGCGAAAACATTTCAAACCATGCTCTTTGTTCAATGAAATTAAATGGACCGAACGAAGAATACTATTTTAATGAAATTGCTGCTAAAGACACCAAAACGCTCGTTGAAGTTATATTTTGAAGCTTTGAGAGTTTTGTTGGTTTGTGTTTTACTGATCTCGAGAACGAGACTTTTTCTCAACATCACTTCCATAATAAATTTAGCACAATTTAGCACCAGGATTCTGTAACTGGGCAACCACTCCCTACGTTTACGACTGAAAGTAAAGTTACCTTTCTCCCTTACCCTTACCAGGAACATACAGTACAAACAATCAATAAATCAATGCATATCTACTAATCAATCCGTGAATTTTCAAAAGATCTGGTTTTCAAGTGAGGCACGAGAGATTCAATTTGAGTTGACAGAATCTTGCGCCCAGTACTTCAAGTCCATCATGTCAGCGCACACTCCATACCGACCTTCGCGCGCGCTGCTTATGTCCCCACCCTCCCCAGCTCACTACGCCCGAATACCTCTTGTCCATGCAATCTCTTTTCCCGAGCGTTCGTTATGAAAACGAAGGTCAAGAGTAACGAAGGCTCTGGGAACGAGATTTCCTCTTGACACCCTTGGAACAGACCAGTAGTACTCTGCACTATCTCCTTGGCATGCGTAAATTCTTCGTTAAGCATATTCTGCACAGCGCTTTCGTTTTGGCAGTGTAGGCGCATACCCGTCCCCAGAGGCCTTGCTCCTTTTGGTCAGCACCAAGAATCGAACGTGCGCAAAGTATTGGTTTCGTATTCTCAGCCAATCAGATTTGCCAGATTGGACTGGAAGCCCGTGAATGGCAGACTTCCGATGTTGGACCAGCCCAGAGGTCGCGCTCCCTTGTGCTGACCAAAAGCAGCGCGGCCCCTGGGAATGGTGTAGCCGAGCATAACTCTTGGCGGGCGGTTTGGTAGGAGTCACTTGAGATGAGGGGTATACTAAAGCTTGTTGCAGAATAGTTGTAGTACCTGTTCAACTCGGAGCCAGAATAAATTAATTTGAAACGCTCAGGACGACAATCGTAATCGCTAACAAGGCAATCTTATTTCTAGAGCCCACGTTTCCGTTAATCAGTGGTCCCTGACTTCTAGTCAAGTAGGATACGAGCTCTGGTGACGAAAAAATGATATAAGCTCGTTAATTGTCTTGCTAGAGCCCTCGATCTCAGCCGGAAACATTGTCTACTGATTCCAAAACTTGTATTTAACACATGTACATGTAGATAACTAGCAGTCATTCATCATCAGGATCTTATTTGAGCATCCAGCGCGCAAAAAGATAGGTTGTTTGAATTTCCGTCTTCCTCATTACGTTCATACGAAGGAGTATAATTTTCCTTCTCCAGAACGCTGACGCCAGCTGAGAAGATGGCACCGAACAGACTCCGCTGGCAGAGGATTGTTGACGCCCTTGGCTCCACTGGGTGCCTAAAGATTTAAATCGACCCTTATCGGAAAATTCAAACTGTAAACAATTTCAAGTTAAAAGATATCAAGAATAGCACGAGCTCAACACGCTTGCCAAATTTGGAGCCATAATCAGGGACGGAGACCGTAAGTCTTGAGATGCGCGCGGACCCATGATATGGGACAATTTTTCTATTTTTAGAACAAATTGCGCCATCCTGACGTCATATATCCGCGCTGATCCACGCACGTGTCTTGGGCTCTCGCGTGGATGTTGTCACGTTGTGTGATGAAATGGTGAGAGTTGCGAGATTCTCCTTCCGATTTTTCACAGCGATGACAGGGAATAAGGCAGAGAAGAACCAGGGCTCTTCTATGGACTTTTATGCTCTGATTTAATGGAAAAGGTGTGTTTTTCAGGGTCGAGAATTTCTTTAATTTCGCGCTGTAAATGAATAAAATCCGTTCGCCGGTTAGTTATTCCCGTAAACTTTTGTGTTTGTTTTGTAGAGAAAAGTTCTGTAAGAAAACTGTTTACTCCGGTATCGAGTTAATTTGTGAGTTTGCCAAACAATGCTAACCAAAACCTATGTTTGATAGTTTCTTGTTGTTTCTGCTCGTTTGGCGAGTTTGCAAAAGTTTTTGAAGGCAAGTCTGACGCGTACGAGTAGTTCATTTGCATAGTGCAGCGCGTGCACTTTCAAGTCCGAGTCGGTGTTTTCAGATTGTGAACAAATCGGGAAAAAGATTTGTTTCGTTGTCTTTTGTGCTGAGATACTACAACAAATTTTACCAACTTTCACCAAAAGGCTACTAACATCATGTGTGTTTCTTTCACATAGTGAAACTTAACACTGCGAAAAAAAAATAGACAGGGAGTTTTGATTCAATTGAAATCTTTAGTCGAGTTCATTAAAGCGTCATCATAAGCTTTTAATATGTTCTCAAACATTAGTCAACCTTAAACATATTCAAAAATTAGAGATATTATATGAGTTCGATGTACGTTTTCACATCAAAGTACGAAGTCCAATTTGTCATGTTTTACTAGCTGTGCAAAACACGCATCGGCGGGCGCTCTCATTCATCGACAACAGAAAATTTATTGGATTTTTACACAAACAAAACTAAGCAGCATCTACGGACATAAACCTATTATCACTTATTGGACCTTAACGCTGCCATATCCAAACATATCCAACTAGTTTTTTTTTCTGTGTTGCAAAAAAGCTGTTAATCTTCTTCATATGTGAAATTTAGAGTGGAGTAATGTGAAGTTTTTGTAAAAGGAGCAGCGGAACTCAACTTGGTCAGCGATATAAAGCGGGACATACCTAAATTCGGCACTGTCTTCACTCAAACTGGTGCAACTTACGGCGAAAATACTTAAGAAAAATTGCAACCGCCATAAAGGCGTTGAGTTGTGGGCCAAATTTAAAGCATAAACGATTTCGGACGCCATTTCCCCAGCGCGACATCCGCGAAAATCCTCGCAGCAATGTACGCGCGTGTGCCGCGGGCGATGGCGCAATTTGTTCTAAAAATAGAAAAATTGTCCCATATCATGGCGCCAACCCCAATACCAGAAATGGCGCGCGCTTACGGTCTCCGTCCCTGATTATGGCTCCTGATTTTGTTTGATACAAAAGTACAACAAAAGTAAGATTTCAAGCATTCTTGTGCAATTTTTGCGGCTTAAACAGCGTTGCTAAGATAGTTTGTCCACTGATTAAACCCAAAAACAATACACCAAAAACTTACTCGTATATTGACAATCTTACAAAAATATATACACACTACACTAAACACTTTATTATTAAAAATAATTAAGTTAAAAAAGCTTGACAATAACAATAGCGTGAACTCGCAGGTATCTTGGACTAATCTAAGCTGGCCACATTTGTGTTTATAGACCATTAATATTTGATGGAGCAGTTTTCACTTGAATGTCGTAAAACCAAAACCAAAGTAATTACTCTAGCCAATCACAAAGGACACAGACAATACAGTGAACCAATCAAAACTCGAAGTAATTACCGGTGGCTGACGCAAAGCACGGGAAAATACATGCGAACGCATCACGACTGGTTTTGGTTTTACGTCTGATTGGATGAAAAAGTGGCGCGAACTTTTTAAGCAAAAAAACCGCTCTAAGATTACTATTACTACTTATAGAAGGATTTACGAAACTATTTAATACAAGTACATTTAAATGTTTTGATTGATACTATGGGCTATGACTTACATACTAAAAATAAACTAAACTATGGGTTGAAATTGGGTTGAGACAGAGTGTCGACTTCAACATAGTCATCAGGCTGTCTGAAAGAGTCTCAAATACAAATCCACGAATTTTTTTCTTAAGAGTGGCTCAGATAAATCGCTCCAGTCTGGAGAAATTGGGTTCCATATCGCTCCAGTTCTCGAAAAACAGCGTTGAAAATTTTCTGACTTAATTTCTTTCCGAAGATAATTTTCTTTTGCGGCAAGCTTTGTGTTGTATCCGTGAATTTCATTTGACGTAGTGAAATAAGAGCGGCGAAGGGGGATATAGTCTTTTCCAAATATCATGCATGAGATTCGCAATCTTGTCAAAATAAATCATATTTACAGGTACAATCTTTGATTCAATGAAAAGAGAAATAGCATGACCAACATGCAACACTGGGCGCAAAATAAATCAGTCGAAGAGCACGTTTTTGGAGGATAAGCAGTTTGCTAATGTACGACTTGGCTGCGAGACCCCACACACAATATGGCGGAAAAATTAGCGATACTGAGTGCATTCGGCCTTCGGCCTCCTATCAACTATCATCTCATAGAAATTAAATTTCAAGGTCATAATCTATTTGTTAATTATTGTGCAGTGCCTGGAAACGGCGACGTTCTTTTGCTTTACCGAAGTTTTGAAGAACATTTTGATGGAAATGGATCATTAATTTCCCGAGAAGACCAAAAGAAGGACCGTTCGCGCACGTTTCCTTGACTTCAGCTAACTTCATTCTGGCTGCGGGTGTAGAGAAACGCCCATGAAAATCTCTTTCATTGAGTAAGCGCCCGGGTGGTTTTTTTCTCTCGTCAACTTTCAGTATTGAACCAGCTTTGAGTTGCCTCAGTGGCAGGATTGAGCCTTCTTCTTTCAAAACTCATGGATTCATTTGATAGCTTTTTAGGAGCAGGGAGTTGATGACCTGATGGGCGCGCTTTTAGGAAAGGAAGCAGTGTCAGTTGTATATAATGGTAGATTAATCGAGGAAATACGGAGTTTATTTTCAGGAAACGTGCTGGTGCCGTGATATTTCGTGATTACAATACTGCTGCGTAATATCGTAGTGACAGCTATAACTGACGATTTTTAACAGAACATTAATGGTTTTTTATTATTATTATTACCATGATATGTATGAAAATACGAAGTGATACAAATGCATCTCACACAAGAACTTTGCAGCCATCGGAAAAGCTCACTGATTTTTCCTTTATCGCCATTATTAACTTCAAACGATCTTAAGCACCATCTTTGAAACGGCTTTTTTTTAAATTTGTCCTTAAAATTTTGTTTGTAGTTGCGACTCACTTGTGCAAACATATAAATTATTTTTTATCAACTTGTCAATTTTCCGAGTTATCAACGTTGTTTTTACTAATAATTCTCGCATTCTGTTTCGGAAACCGTTTCAACATTCACAGATATCTCTTTTTGTCAGTGAAATAACTCCGATCTTTGAAAAAAAAAACCACACAACATTTGTCCCGCGAGACTTAAGTAGCCCCCCCCTAAAGATTCCAATTTTTCAATATCCCATTTTACGTGGCAATTAAGGTGACCTTATACAATGGTTATGCACAAGCGTATAATGAACGTCAGTTAATGAGGACAAGCGATCCCATGTTCCAGCAAACATAAAAATATATTAAATCGCGCGTGGTAATTTAAAAGACGCATTATGATAGTAAGTTAATGACACAAACTTTTCCAAACATATTGCACAAGGTATTTAGTGGAACAGGAAATTGAGTCTTGCAACACTCAGACCTACTGTTGCCAGCAGAATGGTAAAAGGAATAATAAAACAATTCCACATTTTTACTACAATTCCTTCCCATTTTATTTTCGTTGCTCATAAATTGAGTAGGTTTAAAGTCAGTCGGAAAAGCAATTAAGCCAAACTGATAGTAAACGTGGGCCAGTATGACGTTAAAATGTATGCAACGAAGGACATCTGACCAAATACAACAGGAAGGTAATAAGTACGTTGTATTTTATGAGACGGCAATGAAGCTAGCGCGCCCAATGAAAATTTGACATTTTTGTAAAGCTGTTAGCATGCCGTAAGGCATTTCGTTTCGTAATCATTGTTATCATTTTAAATAAAATACTACATGAGTAAGAGTGATTAAAGACGGTTTCAATGTCCGTGGTGAAGACGAGAACTGATAGCATTGTTTGTGTTTTGTGTCAGTAATTATGCACGCTTGTTCCTTTTAGGTGATAGCTTCATTGAAATTGTTGAATTAATACAAGCAGAGTTTGTCAGTTAACTACCATTCCTGACGTAATGCTAATTTTTGTCGTTTGATGTTGGTTTTGAAATCTTAGCTCTTCGTTGAAGAGGAGAGAGAAAGGATGCTCACAAGCTAATGCGACCGGCGTAACTAAAAAAATCTAGCGTGCATCATTATCAGCCAAACTGCAAACTCCCAGTGAACAGCGTGCACAGTGAAACAGTATGAAGTATCTCGACATCATCTTGTGCTTCAATCTACTTGTTTTGATAAGACTTTTCATCGGGACGCCATCAGCAAACGGATTTTCCTTCACAGCAAAAGACAGTTATTTGGCTAGCCAAGCGATCAAAACAGTTTTCTTTGAAGACTGGTTGAGCTGCACAATCGCATGTCAGGAAGACGACAATTGCGCATCGTACAATTTCAACACGTTCACAGGTTCTTGTGATTTGAACGAGCAAGGCTTACAGGAACCATTTAGTGGACCGAACGAATTAGTGAAAATGCAAGGCATGATATTTCACCAGATAAGGGTGAGTCAAGCATGCCATAAAGCATTTCTATGCTTTATACCAGCAAAGTTTAATTCTGATTCTAAAACTAGCTTTCGTTTTAAATGCATGCACACGAAACGTTTAAGATCACCAAGTATCTTAAATCTACAGTTTTTTTTTTCAACCTTTTAATAACAATTTATTCTTCTGCCATTAATTGCCTGTTTTTCTCATCTGCCTCTATATCGATGAAATGATTTGAATAAGAACCATATAAGACCTATATAAGAATATTTTAATCCCGCTTTCATCTTTGTGTGAGCCATGACTAGTTATACAGATAAGCGAGCGGTTCAAGCTTCTATAAAACAGACCTGTTGCAAGGTTATCACAGTGACTGTTGAAAACTGCCAACAGTAACTGGCTGTGTTAGTGATGGCACATGCTAATCAGAACAGGATATACTCAACCTCTGAAAATCGCACGGTTCTCTTGAATAGCTAACGCGTCCAAATTTCTCAAATAACCAGTTTCTCCGCACGAAACAACAACTTTTTTCTTAAAAACCGTAACAGCTGGATTTGCAGTCCTTCCTTGAGTAAAAGAAATCTCTGACTTTATGTAAACAGAGCGAGATCTCGAGCGGCCGTCCACATACGTGCTGGCAAAACCAATTGCTCCTTATTTTGAACACAAAACTTAATAAAGCAACTTGATCAACGACAGCAGCTCGTCTGGAAAAATATTATTCTCCCCGGCTCTGTTTTTCTGTGCAGAAAGGAAAGGAACAAACTTGCTTGAAAACCCACTTTAGTTATGACGACTCTTCTGACAAGACAATCACAGAAAAGTGGCATGTTGCGCCAGGAGGCTTTAGGCAGCCAATTTTAAGTGTACTTTGAAGTGCCAGCCAGCGAAAAATATATGAACTGAACTGAAAACCATTTTTCTCCTCAAAATATCATGTGAATGAATTCTGAAGGCCTCTTTACTCGTGCTTTGAGCTCATGGAGCCTGTCAACAAAGCTAATACTAATTACTGGCTCAAGTAACGTTCATCCGAAAGCTTAAATTAAAATCATGCATATTATTTGATCATGATTATTTTTGTCTTTTTTTATATCGTCAAAAAAAGAAAATATAAAAAAAAGAGAAATAGTGTAGCTGAATTATTAGCTACATTAATTAAATGTAGGGTTAAAATCAGTCTGCGTTTTGTCTTAATCCTTCTTATTTTTTTAAAAAAAAATGATGCTAAATTATTACGTTAAACGAAGAATTACAAGACGATTTCCAGCGAGGAGTATCTTACAATGTTTTACATCATTTTGCTCAGCCAAATATGTAAAATTTCAGCTTCAACGTTGCTGTACAGCGTGCGAGGGTCGAAAGACCACTATATTCAGTCCTTAGAAAGATAATTACGGGCTTAAGGTCTATTTCCCTTTTGGTGGGTTTGGTGGGGCAGCCATTCTTTCCACTTAAATCCCGCGCTTTTTTTAATTAAACTGCTAAGGCAATGGTATCCCAATCGACTATCTAACAGTCATTAATTTTCTTTGATTTTGCGGCGGGACAAGCAGACCTTAGGCTACTGATTAACCGAAGTATGTCATATTCCATCTTCATATCAGTTTTAATTCCACTTCGCTGAGGATATATTCCAGAATACTGAATAACAACCTTGTATTCTTTACCATTTCGTAAGAAAGTTCAATTTATATTTTTTCGAAGTTTTAATGATGGAAAAGTCATTTTTCATTCATAGTCGGAAGCAAGTCACGGATGACGCTCTGTGACAAACTTTTGTCTATAGATTCATTTAGGTGTCGTTCAGCCGGTGGCTTCTAAATTTTTCCCTGTCTTCCTGATTTCATCTCACGCAGCACAAACTAAATGTGCAAACTGATTTCGATAGAAAGTGTAAAATGTTCTCTGGTATCTTTGTTTAGAATCTGTTTAGGAGAAATAACCAGTCACTTCAGTGCCTTTACGAAACAAGAAATAAAATGAACAGATGGATTTGAAGTCTATTCAACCCACGTTGTAGTATGCAGACGAACTGTAATGATTTATCACCGACAAAATATTTGTCCGTAGGGAAGGAAAACTTTAACAGAGACAGATTCAACTCAGTTTACTACCAAAATATCACCGCGCACAAAATTTTCTCAAATAATACATTTTTAACACTTCAAGCTAGCGAAGGTTACGTTACAAAAAACTATGTGGTGTATTTGTATTTACACGATTAAGCTGTGACTGAAGCTGCCACTTGTTTAATTTTGCATGTACTGCTCTCCGAACGCTCATTTTCCGAACGAATCGGAAAGCGTCATTTACATCTGCCTGTATCTGGCGTAAAGTATACACTAAGTTGTTCTGAATGTCTCTTGAGAGGAAGTTGAAATTAGAGTATAATTCGAATGATCGTTGTATATGCAATCACATGTTAATATAGAACAAGACATTTAGCATTTTGCCCGTGAGAGTTTTACCTTGATTCGAAATTATTTCATCGAGAAAATGTTAATATTCCGTCGACTAATCCGGCTATATTTCTGAAGCAAAATATAGAAACTATCATTAGGTGCTTTGCAAAGATCTGTTAAGAGCTTTTTCTTGGATGCAGCACTCGTGAAGTGCCAGTTTTCTCAATATCGGTGTCAAGTACTATTCAGTTTTCTGTATTGTACACATAAAGTTCCACCTGCATTCCAAATTCAACTTTATGAAATGATCGATTGTCATTTCACTTAGCTTGATTTTTTGGCTTCCTCAAATACTTAATTACTGGAAATTAATTAGAGCCACTCTTCTTTCTCTCTGGGAAATTTCGATTTATTTTGGTTCTGTCAATTCGACTGCAGAAGAAAACAACGCTTCATCACTCATTCAAACTCTAACCTAAAGTGAATTCCCAAGCAAAAATGTCACTTAAAAACTTGAACTCGGGGTACTGCAATTGCAGGAAAATTTTTAGCTAATATTATTTCCAAAGCACTTTGTAGATGGGGTATTATCCCGCAGAGCGCTTGAAAGCATGTCAAGACACGGTACAGCCGGACAACAGCCAAGTGAGTCGCGCCAGCTCAAGCTCAGCCGTGTTACTGATGACAAGTTACTTGACGAGTTATACGGAATGGAATTATACGTCGTTTTCTGAAGGTTGAGCTGAAGGTTGCATCAGAGAGCAAAAACTTTTTCTCACACGAAATAAGTTAAATGTAAACAAAGTTGAATAAAAATAAAACGCATCATTTAAAACAGCAAGACCGAAAAACACTCGAATTCTCCACCACGTCCCTGATTAATGTTACTCCTTCAACATTTTTGCCACGAATGAATCTAAACTGTGGAATTGTATACAAATTCTTACTTCGATGGAACTGTTGCTCACATACTTACAAATTGTAACAATGTTTTTTTTTCAGTGATGTCGTTAATTGCTTTTGTCGCTGATTAATTAACAGTCTATTTAGGGATCCCGATCTGAGCTCGAGGTTGTTCAGTTTGTTCAATGACTCATGGCAGTGCTGATAATGTTCTTGCACTTAATGCCAACTGAGGTCTATTATAAAATGAATAATTGGATTTCTCATGCAACTTTTCACTTTTTTGTCAGCCAGCAACAAAGCTTCTTCTTCCAAGAGAAGTCCAGTCATCAAGCCAGTGCGACTGCAGTTGCACCTCAGAGAGTGCCTGTAGACCCGGGCAAGGTAGACAGATTAAATAATTGAATGACAAATTTTTCCCGTAGGGAAACCAACATCAAATTGACAAACAACTTGCCAGAACCCTGAAATTCACATCACATTAGCATCATCTAGCCCACATCAGCTACTTGGCATTTCCTTTTCTTTCCCCTCTCCACTCCAGGTTCTTATGACAGACTTCCTTTGTCCTGTAAAGAGATCTGGGAGAATTCCAGGTAGGTAACTGTCATGTTAACGTTACACACCGACTACATAAAACAACAACGGTTTTATTACACAAGTCCGAGTGCACATTTTCTTTTCGGTTCTCCGTGACCACGAGGTCTTACTCTGTGAATGTAAAAACACTGTCCAATTGCACATGCGCGGTGTCCTAAATTTAGAACAGAAACTGACGTCATGACAGGTAACAAGATATAACTATATTTCTTCTTGCATAAAATGTTTCCACCGCTTTTGCTTTGTATAGTAAGCAATACACAGGAAACCTCACCGCAAATTTACAAAACTCAAATCAAAATTCTAGCTTACCCTGGGTTAGCTTAATCGGACTTTTGAACAACCCTGCACAGGGTCTCCAATTTACGCTTGGCTAAACATGTATATTATTGTACGTGTAAAAACGCTCGTGCGACTGATCATATATATGTATTTCAGTCACTAAGTGATTCAGCGATACCACGTAATTTAATTAATCTTATTTTCATTATTAAAATTCAAGAATCCGTGTCGATGGATCTTTCTACATTCGGGCCAAGTCACCCTCCCAGTACGCACATGTATTTTGTCACATGACTCCAATTCCCGGATGTGGCGATGGCGGATGGACATTGGTCATGAAGATCGATGGAAACAAGGTAATTTAATTATTACTGTAGTTTCGACATTTTAGTTTCTAACGGCAGTGTACAAAATGTAAGTTCTCTCAATTCTGCGCCTTAATGATAGAATACTGCTATTTCTACTCATTTTTTTGCAGCTGTTGCATGAACAGTTGCGAGCAGTCTAACACAAACAAACAAACTAACAAAATATTGTTTTAAGTTTCACAAGTTTCAAGCCAGAAATCAGTTGTTTAAAAGAGGACCAATACAAGCCATGCTGAGTTGTTTTCCTTAACGCCTGACTGCATAAGATGGCACCAAACGGTATAGGCGCACGGGCACTTCCGTCTTGGGAGGGCGGTGACTTTCTTGCCCGAAAAATTTAAGCGATGCCCGAATGCTCCAGAATGCGAGATACAAACGAACTCAATTTACATGAAAAACAATGAATGAAAATTCCATAATTCCAACAATAGTTATATATACAGTCTAAAAAGTACATAATCAATCAATGAGGTAAATAAATTATCAACAATCTCAATCTAATTAAATCAGTACCTAAGTAAAAAATATAAATGAGAGACTATAAACTGCAAGGGACCGCATACGATAAACGCTGCCAACGTAGGATCTACAAGAGATCTGATCAGCCAAAAAAATATGTGTAT
>JAHPZR010013626.1:0-2500 GCA_019787425.1 Platygyra sinensis
AATCTAGGGGACGTTCTTGCTTGCGGCCTTTCAATTGCTCTTGTTTTCATTATTGTCTAATAACTAAACCCAGAGTAAAGATACTCCTTCAATAATTTGATTATCAGTACAGAAATATTTTTATATGCTTAGGCCATGGGTAACATACCCTGAAACTATTTTGGTAATCTCTTAGCACTCTTTTATCCGACTCAACAATGTAAAATTGACACCACAAGACATCTCTTTCATCGGGCATTGAATCTTAATGATAAGCTTTTACTGAGCATAAACTAAAATATTGATGCTGCAAGATACCTTTCATAAAGCTTGTCAAAAGCTTCTCCCCAGCAGTCCTGCAGACCAGGGCACTCATTAGGACACATTAGTGACCACATCTCATCACTCTCCACACGCCTCATGAATAGGTCAGGAATCCACAAAGCAAAGAACAAGTCACGAGCACGCTAGAAAGAAAAGAATATCGCTATGAAATTAGTACGATCTTGACTTGAGTGGGGAGGCTTCTGCCTTCAAGGGTGTCATAAGATGTTGACAGCTATTATTATAACTAATTGGAACTGGTATCTTTAAGTTTCTACATGACCAAATGAGACAGTCAAAGATTAAGGAGGGCCATCTTGAGATCACCATCACCTACAAGTCACCTTTCATTGTACAGCCATATTTTTTAAAAAAAGCTTTATGTAATGTTAATGTTACTCTTGTTGGAAATGCAAAATAAATCTGTTCCTATACCTGTTCTTCTTTTCCTGTGTTCTTCCTCAAGTCCAAGAAATCAAAGATGTCACTGTGCCAGGGTTCTAAGTATATAGCAAAGGCTCCGGGTCTCTTGTTACCTCCTTGGTCAACATACCTTGCAGTGGCATTGTAAACACGCAACATTGGTACTAGACCGTTTGAGACTCCATTGGTCTGGTTGACATGGAAATAGACAACATATTATACATTTTATCAAAACTACATAGTACACGTTTAATTCTATCAGGTATTTTTAATGACTGCTTTAATAAGCTTTTCTTTTTTATCTGGCCATTGTGGTAGTTCAAAACTTACATTCTGTCTTTCTTATTATGCCCACACAGACCCATGCCAAAATATCGCTTACTCTGATTTTTGGTATTAATCAATTTCTTTCTTTTATGTGGCAAATGTTTAATTAAGAAATGAACAATTGAAAATCAAATGTTTGTGTAATTGCCTCCTTTGAAGTAATTTCCCAGAAAGCCACACTACCCAACAAATAGCAATATGAAGATCAGAAGTAAGTAGGCTGGTTTTACCTCCTTGGCATGCAAATTTAATTTAAAGATTATATAAGGGAAGTGTTCAAAACTACTACACTCGAACAGGACCCACCAAACCACAAAATAGTTGGTGATGTCTGCCTGCACCCCCCTTGCTTAACGTCAAAAGATGGTGTCTTAATTGCATAGCCACCCCTCTATCCAGCAGTAAAAAATTACAGTGAGATTCAAACTTCACTTTTCTCGTTTGTCTAGTAATGCCGACTCTTGCTAGCTGAATATTCCTGTGTCAACTCAAATTTAAAAGCCAATAAAATGTTGTTGGTAATGTTCAAAGATAGGTGGTGTCTTTGAGAGGCCCCCTCCTACCCGAAAGGTGGGTCCTGTTCGAGTATTAATAGTAGTTTTGACCAGTTCCCTAACTGAAATAAAATTGTCTCCTTACCCCTGCAATGTAACTCCCAGAAGCTCTAATATTATGCACATTAATACCAATTCCACCCGCTGATTTGGAAATTCTAGCACAAGTCATCAGCGTTTCATAAATACCATCAATGCTGTCGTCTGACATTGTCAGCAAGAAACAGCTTGACAGCTGTGGTTTACAAGTGCCGGAATTGAAAAGTGTCGGCGAAGCATGTGTGAACCACTTCTCGGACATCAAATTGTAAGTTTCAATGGCCGCATCAATGTCATCCTTGTGAATTCCAACTGAAACCCGCATCAACATGTGTGCTGGCCTTTCTGCCACTTTGCCGTCGATCTTTAGCAGGTAAGATCTCATTAGGGTCTGCAAAAATATTAGGAACACTTTGTATTTTTACAAATGTAAAAGTGGAAAAGACAAATGTCTGAATGACAAGCTATTAAAACCTTGAAAGGCTGCTGGTCTCATAGCCAGTGTTTAAAGGGCAGACAAAGAGCTTGACATACCTTCACCCCAAAGTAATTGTAGTGATAGTCACGATCATAAATGATAGCAGAGTTGAGTCTCTGTAAAAGGAGCAATGTAAATTAATTATTTTGCTGGAAACCAAACAGATATAAAAGGTTTATTAATAACTAATAAACCTTTATAAAAACACAGAAGTAATTATTAATTTTGGCTAGCAACGTTGCCAATGTGTGGAAAAATTGTAAAATTGCCTGAAATAGAACATTTAAGGTGGTCAAAACAGTTTCCAGCACTTTCCAAGACGTAGATTTTGATGGGCCATAATTACCACCCTTTATCGATTGATGCTACAATCATG
>JAHPZR010013626.1:12500-14372 GCA_019787425.1 Platygyra sinensis
GACTTGACTTAACCTCTACACTCAGAACATCATTTAGAGAATTATCATCTGGTGTATTAAGACTATTACATACGTTGTTGTTAACTTGTTACACTAAGTGTACGTTTCTGTTAAAGGAGCTGCGTCATGGTTAAACGGTTTGAAAAATTTAGCCTAAATGTTTCAATTTCGTTGTTTGTAATCCGTGTAAGAATTTTAATGGCTTGCTTCCTTCTTTTACAGTAAGGCTCGATTCTATTCACTAAAAAAAGGCTCTAATTCTAGCGAGATTCAGACAGTGTTCGTGTTCAACTCCTGCAATTAATGAAAGCTAAGCTACGCGTTATGCTGGTGTCAATCATTCAACAATACGTCTAAAAATGTTTGCTCAAATGTCTCTTCATTGTTCATTGTTCATTAAGCTTGGTAGGCTCGATTTCTTGATATCCGTGTCATCTTCTCCATCCTTGTTTCCTTATGGTTTATTATTATCTCTTCAGTGTTTTCCTATCTTTCTTTCAGTGTTCCTTCAATTTAAAGGTAATTTGTCGATGGTCAAAATAACTCAAAATACCGCGACATGCAATCTGAACTGTCAATTGTGTTGAAATGTTAAAATTATTAAAATTTGAAAACCCCTATGTATGAGCATTAACCGTGACTTTTTTGGGAGGAACCGAGCATTTTGGTGGAAAAAATGGAGCATTAAAGTAGAGCATTTTAGTGGGGAAATGAAAGCATAATGTACAAAAGTCTAGCCGAGAGTACGAAACGAATTCTCTGCACATGTTCAAAAAATCGCATCCGGGTCGCGATTCTTGGTGCTGACCAAAAGGAGCGCGGACTCTGGGGAAGAGAAAACCGTCCCATGGAAAACTTGGCAATGGCATTTGCGAGCGCCTAAAATGAAACTTTCCTGGAGAGGGGCATTTCTTCAAATCCCAGTATAGGGTCGCAGCTTCGACGCTCGATTAACTTTCTCTTTGATGCGCCTGAGCAGTTCACAAAAAGCACACTACACCGATTGGGTAACAAGGAGAGATTGTGATCACGTTTCACGCACTGGATTGTAACACATGTCACATGTCAAGTATGCGTTTGTCTACTTTTAATAATTAATGCTTTTCTTGTCTCTAAGTTGCTTTTCACATGTCATACGTTAATATTTTTGGTCTTATCACGTGCCATGCATTAACCCTTGCTACATCATACAGTCCTGTACCTCGGTGACATCTCTTATTTCATGATCTGCGAAAAAAATCAATTCTGGAGCATCTGCTGACAAAAACGTTGAATTTAGCACCAAAAGCACGATCAGGGATGCGAAATAGGTGTCACAAATGGAAACGTAGGAAAGAACGGCATGTCAATTTTGCCGGAGACAACTGATTGCTTGATTAGTGTGGCGGTGTGAAGATTGAAAAATACACGGATTTTCCAATCTGCGGAAAAAACTGAGTTGCAGCTTTGTTGTAGCATAGCAAAGCATTTCCCGCCCAGCGACGTTTAACAACGAAGAAAAACAAGAATCAGTTTTAAAACATTCACATCACCCAACACCACCAGGATAGAAGTTACCCCAAAACCAAAACTTATGAGCGAAAAAAACAGAACTATACCCGTCTGCCAAGGTCGCAATTAAACGACTCCGATTAATTTTCGTATAAAAGCTCAGCTGTAAATAAAACATGTCTTTTATAGCACGCCAATCATATAGTCGATTGAGACCAGGATGACAAATAAATGTTATTTCAATAGAACTTAAGACGACTAAACTGTACTCAAAATAGAACTCAAGAAAGATAAAAACGCAATTTATGCGCGGTAGAGAGAAAGTAAACATTTTATAACGCAACCTGGAGCTTGTTTTCCTCAGGTCAAGCTGCTATTTTT
>JAHPZR010013628.1:0-55000 GCA_019787425.1 Platygyra sinensis
TGGAGGTTCAAATATGATCATTATCAAATAACAGGTTTAGATAAAAGTGTTTCGGATTTCTCAGCCAATTTCATCCACTTTCTTGGAGTGCATTCATGTATCGCACAAATTATAAGAGGCCATTTTGAGTTGCCTTTTCATTAGTTAACCTTAGTCTTTCAGAACAAGTCATGCTGCACAGCCATTCATATTGAAATGAGTTTGCTTTCATGTTTTTTGTCTTGCAAATCAAATTCATTTTCTACATGAAAGGTTGTGCATCAGGCACTCCTTCTGAACAAAGTTAAAGGCAAGTCGGAAATGGCTTATTAATATTAATATGCCTCAGGATTTCTTATTTTATTATCTTTATCAACAGGCACAATCTGTAAATATCAATCAGGCTTTTCGCGCTATTCACTCAACTGTCACGGCTCTCCTTGAGGCCACGGACACTTGGCGTACAATATTGACCGCGGTAAAATCAACGCCGTTGTTTTCTTAGATCTAAAAAAGGCCTTCGACACAGTTGACCATGAGATTCTTTTATCAAAATTAAGCAATTACGGCATATATGGTAACGCGCACCAATGGTTTAAGTCGTATTTAGAGAATCGTACTCAAATGTGCTCCATCAATGGATCGCTCTCTCAAAGCTGTTTATTAAGTTGCGGTGTACCCCAGGGGACGATTTTAGGTCCATTATTATTTCTGTTATACATCAACGATCTTCCAAACTGTCTTTCAAATTGTGAGCCGAGGATGTACGCTGACGACACCCACCTTACGTACGCAAGTGATAATGTAGACAATATTCAGTTGCATCTAAATCAAGATTTAGAAAATGTTCACAATTGGCTGAGAGCAAACAAACTTACTCTAAATATGACTAAAACCGAATTTATGCTTATCGGATCTAGGCAGAGGCTAAGTACTCTCACAGAGTCCCCGACATTTGCAATTAATGATTTTGAAGTTAGCCAGGTCACTACTGCAAAATCACTTGGAGTGACCATCGATGACAGACTTGATTGGAATGGCCATATCGAGAAAGTAACAAAGAAAGTCGCTTCTGGTATTGGGGCCATAAAACGAATAAGGCACCTTGTCCCTCAGGCGACCTTACAACTAACATATCAAGCTTTAATACAGCCACACTTTGATTATTGCAACATTGTTTGGGGAAACTGTGGGATAACCTTACGGAATAAGGTTCAAAAGCTACAAAACAGAGCAGCCCGTGTTTTGACCTACTCAAGCTATGACGTAGATGCTGGTCACCTTTTCAAACTTCTAGGGTGGAAAAATCTAGCTTGCCAGCAACAATTTCAAAGAGCTACGATGGTTTACAGGTCTCTGCACGGGTTGGCTCCAAACTATCTTAGTTCTAGATTTGAAAGGCGAGAAGTCGCATATAACCTAAGGGACTCTGAAAATAAACTTAATGTTCCATTACCGCGCACAAACTATTACAAAAACAGCTTCAGCTATAGTGGCGCCATTCTCTGGAACAGTCTTCCTTGTAACTTAAGGGAAGCAGAGTCCCTTGGGCAATTTAAACGATTACTCAAAGAACTGTAAGGCACGGCATTCGTGGAAAGCAGCTTTTTTATTTAAATATTTTTATTATATTTAAATATTTTTATTATATTAGTATTAGGTATTTTTAAAGCTGACGAATTTTGTACCGTGGATAAATAAAGATTTACTACTACTACTACTACTACTTACATCTCACAGTGCTGCCCCTGGAGTTAGCCATGGCGAGGGACAACCTACAGAATCAGGGATGTACAATGGCTTCAGTAAGGTGAGATACATATTTATATGATCAGTTTCTCAAGATTTTTCTTTTCTTTTTTTTTTCGCTGTGCTAAAAATCTTCCACATTAATACCAAGCATATGAATGATATGATAAAGGAATAAGGCTAACTTAACATGAAAGCAGGATTTTTCAAGTCCACTGACAACTCACACCATTCAGTGACTTAGCCAGCAAAACCTTATTTTATTATTCTAAGTAGTCACTGAAATCAAGTGAACTGACCACATTAGCCCAGACACACAATGATTCAATTTCCAGCGACATTTGATTTTCAACTCAATGAAGGACAGATTATTTAAACTAATATACTTAAAGCGTCAAGGATCTTTTCCTTTTAAACTGTTTTTATGTGCAACAATATATACTACCGAAACAGGTAGACCGCGAATTCAAAGACAAGAGTGACAGTTGATTGTGGCGCCAAACGTTAACGATTTCGGTCACGTGGCTTTACTTGTCAATCGAAAAGCTGAACGCACGTGGTCACATTCCTTTCTCCTTGCTGACTTCGCCGGTACAGCTTGTTGTTCGCAATTCGGAGTTTCGGAGTCAACCATTTTCGTGGAAGCCCCAAATACTTCAACTGAAAGTTTTCTTTTGCATTCTGCAATGATGGAGTCTAAAATGCTTCCTCTTAAGCTTTCATGTATGGATTTCCCGCGTCAGAGTTCGCCTTTTGCAGTTTACAGAATACGCCATTGTTAAATCACGCACTGGAATGTGACCACATGCGTTCACCTTTTTCTCGTGAGAAACAAAGCCACGTGACCAAAATCGTAGACGTTTGCCGCCGAAGTCAACCGCCACGCTTGTCTTTGAATTCGCGGTCTACCTGTTTCGGTAGTAAATGATGAACTGGTCCTATTATCAATCCTTCCAGCAACTGGACCTACTTCCTGATAGTACGCTACATGATTTTGCCTTAATATTAACCAGGGGCCATTTGAGATTTTCTACCCAGTCTGGCAAATTGCCCCACTAACCAATAAGCTCCCTTCCTTCTTTGTCATAGCATGCCCTTGAAGAGATGGCAAAATGTTACTCGAAGCCAAGAGATGCCTTGAAAGCATTGCTAGCAAAACTCTTCATGGAGATAGAGCTTGCCTCCAGTTCTATTAAAGGGACAAACTGCAACCTTCAAAAGGGGAAGGAGAGAGGCGCCCTGAACCAACAAAGTGTTGCCATTATCTACTGTAAGTAATTAACACATTAGTCTTTAACCAGCGATAACTTATTAATAATCCAGAAGTGTAATTCTTTATTCATACTACATATGGATAAAGGAACTGCGACAGCTGCTGATTAAATAACATAAGATAATTAAGACATTTGAAAATACATTTTTTCTGAAAAAAAAAATGTTTACTTTGTAATTCCAGGCATCATGAAAGAGCAATTCCAGGCACACCAAGATGCAGTTAACCTTATGATCAGAGGGCAGCAGAAGCAATTTAGGAAAAAACTGCTGTCATCAACTGCACCACCAAATTGTTAATCATTATTTATTACTTAGGATCAATTATTTTGTTTTCAAGTTAAATAATTTTTACAATCATGTATATTCCGATTTACAAACAGACATAATCAAAAATAGTAGGCCAAATTATCATTTTTTAATAAGGTATAAGCCTCTGTATTGTACATATGAAAATGAGAGATAATATTAAAAAGATTTTCAATCCTATTGCTACTCTCAGTTTGTTTGTTTCGAAGTTATTGTGACTAAATACCAGGGAAACTGCAGCAAGGCAATTGTCTGAGGAAATTTTGATTTGATTAATTGACCCTGTGACTAGGATCAATGTCATGCCTGCGCATCGAAATATTTGATTGAATTTCAACAAAGCGTTCCGGGAATTCCTTGGAGTTCCTAAGAGATCTGGACAATTCTCAACAATTTTTGAAAGCTCTCAAGAAATCTCCGGAATTTGCTAGAAGTCTTGTGAATTCTCGAGAATTCGTGACATTCGTGACATTTTTAGTGGCTAAATTTGGTTCTCGCGAATTCTCGGGAAATCTCGAGAATTTCAAAATAACTTCTACCTCTTGCAGACTGCCGAGAAATCTTTGGAATTCCCGTGAATATATAGTGCAAATTAACGCGAAAGAATGCAAGGTTTTTCCCAAGAATTCTCGGAATAAGATTTTCGGGATATCTCGGCTTTTCTAGGGAAATCTTGAGATTTCTCTGCACTTTTTTGTACGGGAGCAAGATTAAGAGACGTTCAAAGCCAAAAAAAATATATAGATATTTTAAAGCCAAAAGGATCAAACGTGACCTGTAAAGTATGGCGCGGATAATTCCTGGCAGTAGAAGAAACGCGTGCATTTATGTGTAAGGGATCGGAAGGGGCAGGGTCGTGGGGATTACTCGCTAGATGGGCATCCGTGGTATTAGGGCGGCCCCATAAGGGGTATGGCGATTTGGGCTGTTTGTCCAAAAAGGTTTTGTAAAATTATAATATGTGACTGATAGGGGTGTTTTTTGTGACAATCAGACTCAATCAGTTTAAGGCCTGGGTCAGGAATAAGGTAATTCTTAGTTATTGCATTGCGCATCCCTACTGCGCACGATTTTCGCGTCATCAGCGCGTGCACATGAGCGCGTGCACGTGCAAAACGTAAGAGATTTCCCTCAAACTAAGCTCGATAACGGAATAAATTCCTCTTTTCTCTTAAACGAGCACGGTGACCCCCGATTTTTATTTCAGGTATTTGCTAAGAACAGTCTAATGAAGAACATATTTGAAGAGGAAAAAAAGTTTGATAGTAGAACATAATTTTTTTTTGGAAAATAGTTCCCAACTGGGTGTATTTTGGCCAAGGCGAGGACTTGAGTTAATCACGAAACTGTCCGAAAAAGTGCAATATTCCCGCAACCAGGCGATCAAAAACGGCTTAAATGAAGCAATACTGCTTATGTCAATAAATGAAGCTTTACTCTTAAGACAAAACTTTGTGCCTTTCAAGTAACCAAGATTTAATTCTGTATGAAGGTGATTCGAACTTTTAACGCGCAACCAGTAAAAAATACCCCATTTTAAGAGCCTGCTGACGCGTAAACAAGCACGGTGACCCCATTTTTTTATTGCATTTTTATTATGTTCATATTATGAATGTTCATTACGCCAAGTTTCAAAAAAAGTTTGATAGTAGAACAATTTCAAGGGAATTACCCTTAAAGTAGAAATATGGTTGGACAGGTATATTTTGTTTTACCAATCTGAACTTTTCCCTGATTATAAAATCCGGCGTACTGCCTTGCCGTAACATACAACTTTGACCACGTAACACGTCACGTGATTATTTTGTTAAAATTCGGTAAATCGGCGCATTGGTGGCGAATTTTCAGTCTAGTGATCAATAAATGAGCATTTTCGATGCAAATTGAAATTATCTATGCAAAAAACGGTAGACTGATCGCCACGGCGAAGAGAGGAAAAAAATTAAATAAAACAGCAATGAAATTAAAACAAGTACTTGCTTTAATTTCATTGCTGTTTTATTTAATTTTTTTCCTCTCTTCGCCGTGGCGATCAGTCTACCGTTTTTTGCATAGTATCTTTTGATTTTAACTGATCCAGGTCTCCAAAGATCCGGCACCCTTTTGCATTGGTTTGTCGTTGTGGTCTTGCCGATATTAGATGAAATTATCTACCTTGCTACGTCTGGAATGATCTTCCTTGATTTCGATTTTAGAAGATATAAATGATCAAAAGTCGAATTTTGTTGAAAAAGACGACCTTTCACCCTATAAACTTTTTGCTGTGAGAAAGGGGACGGTCATTCCAAAACGTGAGAGGATGGAAATAATTGACTTGCGCCTAAACCGCGCTTTTGCAGGATGATATTACTAAAAACCGCCACCAATTTCTCAAATAATGGCTTTTTTGCGCTTAACGTCACGTGGTATGTCACGTGACCTCTCAAAAGTACTAATTCTATTTTAAAATGTTCAGGACGTTGCCAAAAATGTAAAACTGGACGTGCTGATTAGAATTCGACAAAAAAGATTTACAGGAGTCATTCCTGAGATACAAACCCATAAATCTAACATGAAGGGTGTTTAAAATGGGTTATTCTTTTGTAATAGTAATCGTTTACGTCACAAACTTGCTCACCAATTTTTGGGCATTTGTTTGATACAATTATTGTAGCATCGATGGGAGAGGGGTGGCCATGCACATGCCGGATCGAGCGGTCCGGGTTTGAGCCCTGGCCTGCGGCCGCATTGCGTTGTGTTCTTGGGCAGGTCATTTTACTCTCACAGTGCCTCTCTCCACCCAGGTGTATAAATGGGTACCGGCAAACTTAATGCTGGGGGTAACCCTGAGATGGCCTGGCATCCAATCTAGAGGGGAGTAGAAATATGTCCAGTGGCTTCATGCTGTAGGAACCGGGATAATCTCCGGCCTGATGAGCCACTAGGCTCGATCGTATTCAGAGTGAACTCTACTTTACAACTAGAAACTAATCTTTATCCATCGAAAGAGAAATTCTGAAAAATGTGTAAAACGTTATGAGGTGCTGCGTACATAAGTACAATGCGAAAACAAACCATGCCTCTGTGGGATTCATATCGTCATAGAAATAAAATATTCTCAAAAAGGTGAAAGACTAAATTCACGCCATGAAATGTCTCCGTCTTCCAAATATAATTCTTTGCAATGAAAGTACTTAACGTTTGAATGTAATGTCTCACAGGAGGTAAGCTTAAACATGACTTTTTTGCCATAGTTTAAGTCCAAATACCGAGGAAATCAAATACAAGAAGATATTTTCAGGTTCCTTTTGATTATCGAATCCCAGACACTTGCCTATTGTTTTCGTTTCTAGCAGGTTAGTGTTGTGATTATCACGATTTTGACAGCGTTAGTACGCAGCGCTGATGTAAAGCCCGAAAATAATTTTTATACTAGGTTTTACACTGACATTTCGTCTTTCGAGACGTCAAAAGCTTAGGTGTTTTGGTGTTTTAGCGGGTAGCGAATTTGCCGTTTGTAAAAGTGAGCATAATTAAGAATTTTTAGGAAGTGAATTTTAGTGATTTTAAGCGGCTCTTCGTGACCCTGAAAATTAACCCACAGAGATATAATAGGCCTCAAAAGACTGGAGTATTATTTTGATGGGGTTTAAACAGAACGAAGTTTATGATAAGGTAGTAGTCACTGAATTTTGCGTGTTTTTGAGCAGACGTGAGACCGCAACGGATTTTTGATTTTTTAGCGGGTTTAAAAAAAATATTTCAAGAAAAAAAATCACACCACGTTTTTAGGCTTAGCATAGGCTCTCTGGGAAGAATCTGAAAAATTTTGATTTTTCATCATGTGCCACATATTTTTGGTATGGCTCGGTACTAGTGGACATTCCCTCGAGCTCTTAAGCATCCGGTCAGAGATTACATACGTGATCTGCCGAGAAACTAACAGTAATTAGTAGAATTCTACTTGTACACTAATGCAAATGCTGTAATCTGATTGGCTGAGCCATTGCACACTATCAGCCATTAGTGTGCAGTGGCTGGAACTCGCCTACGAAATGGCGACGTTTTTTCGTTTGGCAAAGTTTTGGAGGAAAATTTTGATGAAAATGGATAATTATAATCCTGGGAAGACTAAACGAAGGACATTTACGGTTTCTTGACTTAAAAAAGTTGAAATTATTGAAAAAATATTGCGCGCGTGTGCACGACTTGATCAATTTTAATTGCCAACTCAATCCGGGCGATCTTTTTAAGGTCCAAAGTTTAATAATACGTCGAGAAATAATTGGAAACCGTTATTGGAGTTAAACTTTAGTAAGAATTCTACTAAAACAATTAGATTATTCGCTCTCGATTTTTATGAGGTGATAGTTGATTCGGCCTTCGGCCTCATCAACTATCACCTCATAGAAATCTCGAGCTAATAATCTAATTGTTAAATAGTAGGCGAGGTAACAAAAGGCCGGGAAAACAAATAATGAGCAAACATGCCAACAAGCTAACACTGATATGTGTTTTTATTTGGGAATTTTTGGTTAAAAAATGTCAAACACCAACCAAGAAAAGGATAAAACTATTTTTATTTGCATTCATCATCCGGCCGCCCACTCCTCTCTTAAATTATGTTCAGCGTGTGTGTTTTTTTACTTTATTAAATCAATATTCTTGGGATCCACAGTAGCGAATTCAAAATTTGCTTAAGCCGGTAATTCCACGTTAGGTTAGATTTTATTTTCCATAATTATCTTAAGTTTCTAACAGAAACTAACTAGAATATAGGGGGACCTCGCCCAAAGAGTTTGTCGTACTCTACTCAATTCTTTGTTTAAAAACTAACGGTTCCGGGCCTAAACAAACTCCATCATTTCTTCCAGTAACTCTGTTTGTTCAAGATTCACTTAAGCTTTCCTCTGATCTGAGTGAATTTGAGCAGGAGTCTTAAGGTACGCCCATGCATCAAATAAGGGAAAATAAATTGGCTTTTGTTTGTTTATGTGCTACGTCTACGTGCGATGAACTCAAAGTTTAAAAAATTCGAGAAGTCCATGACATTAAGTCAATTAAGCTAGTTCATAAATTCAACAACACATGCAGAAGATCCCACAATGTTTTAGCTACCGTGACAACAGTCTTGCAGCCGACGCAGGTGCAAGTGATAAGCCGTAGAGCTAGTTACGTAACGTAAATTCGGGTTAGCCAGAAGTTAGGACAACGGTCTCGAGATATAGAAGCTTAACGAGAGATAATAAGAAGATTGAGTAAGCTGAGTTCATTTGCAGAAATTGTTACGTTCCCTGTTAGAATATCTACAATTAGCCGATGCGGTCAAGCGAGCAAGGTAAAAAAGACCCCTACTCAGAGCCGGAGGGTTTTAGAATTCTTCTGAAATAGTAACACTTCTCTAAATAGAAAGGGCAACATTTGTCGTGTTCTCCGTACACTCGGCGTGTTTTTCCGGATTTTCCACGAAACCTGACTGGCTCTCCCGCTTAGTCCTTAGTAAAAATACGACATAGATTGTGCTTCTCTCTCTCTTAGTGTCCGAGCTGCTCTTGTCTTTAAAATAATGACAGTGTATGGTTTGGAAATAGGAGAGTTAGAAGCATAGACAACCCCTGGCGCGTAAATAATGCACGCTCCTTTGCACGCTTCACGAATATTAGACAAGAGTGTTGTTATTCGGCGAGCACATGACTCCTTTATTAAACACCGCATGCATAAAAAATAAACTACACATCTTACTTATGGATTACAAACAACCATCTCTTTAAAGAAAATAGTCTATGGCTGAAACACTTCCTTGGCTCGCTTGAGCTTCGTAGAAATAATCTTACTGAGAGACTCGACGGCATGTCCCTTCACAGTTCACGGTTCACGCCTGTGAACAAAGTGGGTTAGTAGGCGAAAAAACGATTTTCGACGTTATCCAATACACAAACTAAGTAATTAACGAGACTGAGTCACAGAAAGATACTGAACTGAAATTATTCATTCTGTAGCGAACTTTGAATGGCTAATGTATCAGTACCGTAATTTTGATTAGTAAGTCAGTTTTCTGGGAAAGACTTCTCCAGCCATGTATAAGGTGTGGTTTTACGGGGGTGTAACAATGGAAAGAACAAATTGATACACCATCCTACGGAATCTGTTTTCTACTGCGTTTGAAATTCAATACACATATCCGTAAAATTATTGTGACCCAAATGGACCAGATAGGTTGTAGATGGGTGTCCTTACTTAGTGGGAAACTGCTATTTTACTTGACACGTTAATAAAGTTATTATTATATTATTAGATATGTTTGTTTTGGCAGTCTGTTTATATTGTGACCACGATCGAGTCCCAGTATTGGATGTTTAGCTGGGTTTATACGCGACCTTCCTTTTGACGTTTTCTTATAAAAATATACCCCCTTCGTCCACCGATTTGTGCGGTAAAAAGTACTTAAGACCCTTCATTATTTTCGCCTACATGATGTGGGGGCTGATGATGTGTAAGTACTATGTCGCGTCCGATATTCTCTTCCTTGGTAATAGATTTTTATTCAACCGGCTGCATGTAGAATGAAATTCCTTTCATTTATAATCAATTACATGAACAAGTGCGATTAAAATAAGCCGTACATAAATTAAAAACTTAGACGTTATAAAAATGCACTCTGAGCGTTAAGATCTTCATAGCTTTGATCTAAAAGAGCAAGTTCATTAAAAAGAGGCAACATGGATTTAACACATATTTTTCTAGTAAGTAAAATAAGCATCAATGACTAAGTCATTAGCTGAACCTTTTGATGCTTTGATTAGGGAGTTGCAACTTCTGGTAATTTTATGTGTTTTAACCTTTATAATTTAACGAAGGTATTTTCACTACACTACAATTGTCTTTTCCAGCACATAAAAACTGTATTCTAAGGCTCTACCAGTAGATGTTTAGGTTTATTCTGATTAATTTACTAGATTACGAAGCAGAATAATTGCAATGATAATTAATTTTATTTGCAACTTCTTACTTGAAAAGTAGTAATCGCTTTTATCCAGACAATGTTTCTGCTGTATGTGTACTGCAAGCAGAATCGACGAGAAAGACTGGCATCAATTGTTTGGTTACCTTGGTTACTATGTAATGTTAAACGTATGATGTGCATTTTTATATCCGTAGACCGTTGTGGTATTCTTGCTGGCCCATGAAGAAGTCGCATCAACGCTTACGTCGACGCCAAACACACCACAAGTCGAGCTCTCCGCTATGCAATCATTTTACAGACTAAAACAAGATTGCTTTGGAGGAAATCTCTTTAAGGTGGCTGAAAACAGTTTCCAGTGCTTTCCAAGACGTAGATTTCGATGGGCCATTATATATTACCACCCTTCATCAGTTGATGCTACAATCATGGTATCAAAAAACTGCCCAATCATTGGTGAACACGCTGGTATTATTTTCGTGACACAATAGGTTACCATAGCAACACATTAACCTGCTAAAAACACCCTTAATTTCAGCTTTAAGCGCTTATAACTCAAAAACGAACTCAGTGACCCCCATTTTTTATTATCGAATTGTAATCAGCATGGTAAGATGCAACTTTTTGCAAAGTTTAAAAAAATTCTACGAAGGGGGTTCAGAGCCACCTTAAATTTTCGAAAATTTCAGGTGGCTCTGAATCCCCTTCGTAGAATTTTTTTAAACTTTGCAAAAAGTTGCATCCTATCATGTTAATTACAATTCGATAATAAAAAATGGGGGTCACCGAGCTCGTTTTTGAGTTATAAGCGCTTAAAGCTGAAATTGAGGGTGTTTGTAGCAAGTTATAGTGTTGCTATGGTAACCTATTGTGTCGCGAAAATAGTACCAACGTGTTCAACAAGGATTGGGCAGTTTTTTGATACCATGATTGCAGCATCAACTGATAAAGGGTGGTAATAATGGCCCATCGAAATCTACGTCTTGGAAAGTGCTGGAAACAGTTTTGAGCCACCTCGGGCTTAAGATTCATCTCCACAAAATTAATGGGGTCACCTCGCAGCTCTTACAAGGCTTCATCTGATTGGAGACCACCCTTGAGGTTTAACAAAAGAAAAAACAACAGATACAATGGACCCTAGCCCTAAAACAAAAGGGCTGCGAATCTATCCTCGCCAATGAAATTTAGAGCTTGTAGGAGCTGCGAGGCCACCGAACAAATTGCAGAACGGTAATTGTTCAGATTGTAACAAAGCTAAGAAAAATTACAGCAAGTTAAATTAAATACAGACTGAACGAATTTCTATGAATACAAGGATCATTAGATTTTTGTTTTTCGCTGATTTGAGATTGTATTGAGTTACGTACTACCAAGAAATGATAATCTCTTGTTTATACACTACTGAGATCCTATCAGGCGTCAGTAAAATATTCTACTACAATCACCAGGCTAGTAGGACCCTGGACAGATAAATTCACGGCAGAAATAGATAACAGAGAATACAGAACCATTTCATTTTGTTGTATTTGTATTCCACAGGCATTTTGTCAGTTTTCAAGATTAAATTTGTTTCAGCTTTTCGCTAATAATACATTTTTATCTCAAAGGATTTAGGATCATAAATATCACGGCTACAGGAAATAAGTGCATTGAGTTTGGTGATAACACCAATCATAAATACGCACTAAAGGTCGTCAACAGCAACCATGTCGCTTTTGAGGTGAGTCAATTGAAGCTAGTTTCAAGTTATCATTTTTAAAGTGGTCAGTTTCAAATGAGTGTCACAGAACTAGATACATCATTACGCTGACCGATTGTCTTCCAATACTTGCGCTACCTGGACAACCAATCACTAGTAAAAACAAAAGGAATTGTGATTCACTCGATCGCGTTTGCTTGGGCTCCTCCTGAGCTTGATGTATCTCGCTCGGGTTTATGATTGGTTCACCTGATTGTCTGGGTTCTATGTGATTGGGCAGAATGGAAACAGCCGTGATAACTTAAAGGAGTTGCTCAGGCTAGGCAGAGAAATTAAGACCGCATCGGTGCGTAAAATATAGTATATTTAAATACTGAAATTCCTGTCTCTTCCAGGTTTCATCCAACTTGGCTATCTAAAAAAGGGCCGACATTGCCGTATTTTCATATGGTTTGGCAGTCTTGGCCTGATATAAATATATATATTTTAATATGCAAGCTGTTTTGTCTCAAATAGTTCCCCATGAGGCTGAACTGACTAGAATCTGAGTACCTATAGGGTTTAGTATGCAGTTTGTGACTGCATGAGATTTGCCGACTTGTATATTTATCTCATTTAAAGCACTAAAAACTGAAACAAAACAATACTACTAAAAAGTGCTACTTACTGTAAGGTTTCGTTACTAAGGAGGTTGCATTTTTTTTTTTAATTTGTCACATTTTTTTTTGTTTATGTTGTATTTTCAGAAGCGAGGATGTGACGCCACAATTAGCATTGATTTCCAGTTTCAGGAGTATAAAACTGGAAAACGCTTTGTATACAACTACAGTATTAATAACACTGTTCTGTGTTTGGGGGTAGAGGCGGGTTGTGATCCGACCTTAAAATTAATCACACCGATCAAGACGAGAGACGGTCACGATAGGCGTTGTTACTTTCAAAAATTACGGCGACTACCATAGTTCCCTTTCTTGCATTTGCAACCATTTTAACAAAATAGAATCCGCAGTTATGATATAGGTCTGTATTCTTTGTGGAATTCTCCTTACTTGATTAAATGTTGTTCACTTAATCTATAACTTAGCTTGTATTGTCTCATTTATTCATTTGGATTATCAGACCTTTATAAACCACTCGTTTTGAATAACAAAGCACTTGACGCAGCCTACCAGTTTTCGAAACTTTTTACCGCGTCGTAAAATCGTTATACAAATAGCATCCAGGAACAATTTTCTGTATATTGTCTTGCTTTCGATCCGTATTCTCGATTGCCGTTCGGTTCCTTCACAACGGATTTGTTGAAAATTCGTTTCCTTTAATTTCAATAGAAATGGTTCAGTTCTATTTGGCCAAGCAAAGCGAAAAAGAAAAGTTGTATACTGAGTTGGCCTTGAGTTGTAGTGAACAAGTTATTTTTAAACTGAGAATTTTTTAACATATTGGCCATAAACATTTTGTTTATTGGGTTTGTTAAATTCGAGACAAAGCAATGGTTTATCTAATTAAAGTTATTTGTAAAATTCATTAATTATTCATGAGGGTGCAAACCAATCTCAGCACAGTATTCAGATCACATGTACACAACTGTAAGCCCCAATACAAATCAACTGTCTGAAAGCTCGGGGAGGGATTGAATAGGTAGCAGGGAAAGGCTGGGGTTGATGAATTATTAAACAGTAGAATTAACTTTTGATACAAACTCCTGCTCAGCTAATTAGTATTCATTAATTTTAAATACAGATCTCTACTGATAAAAATGAATAACAAAACGGTCACATTTTCATCATAGAATTTAATGCGAGGAAATATTGCTTCAAAGAATGTCGTTTTACCTTCTGTCACTTTTCTCCAGTATGTTAAACGCCTTTTCTCCTTGTACGTTTCCCAAATGGCGATTAATGCCGCAAACAAGAAGGTACAGCGTCTTAGGAGGGTAGCGTTCCCCGGTTTGCTTCGCAACTTCACAAATGAATTTGCAGAGCCAGAAGTTTAAACTGTCGGCGAACATGTGCTCGAGTGGGACTGACAGGTCCTCGACATTGGTCGACTCAAGTCCGTTGCCTCCAGATGTTTCCAACTGCGCTTTTTTGTTCATTTTCGTATTCTGCCAGGCAGTAAAAACGTTCACCGCTCATTTTGTATTGTACTTGGTGTTTTTAGGTACGGTTTCAGACAGTAAGGAAATTTCTTCCTCTTCAGTTTTCGGCGGACGAAAACGAGCTGTTGCCATATTGGCGATTTAGCAGTGACTGAAAATTTTGAATATTTCTATTATTGTCTCATGCACTATCTCCAGTGGGACGTACAGCATTTTGGCATCCGTGTCCAATTAGCGAATCACAAAACAATACTTTGCATTCAATTTATTGTTTTCCTTTCGCAAGTAGGTGAAAATATTTGCGTCCGATGTGTATGGCATTCTGGCATGCATGTCCAATGAACGAATCCCATAACAATACTTTGCATTCAATTTAATGTATTCATTTCCCAAGTAGGATAAAATATTCGCGTGAGATCTGTATGAACGTTTACAATGGCTCGCCTATCGGCTCGCCATTGTAAACGCCCATACAGATCTCCCGCTCATATTTTATCTCTTAAAGATCAATTTTGTGTTATGTCTCGCTCGACTTACGACTGAGACCGCTTGAGTATTTTTTTTTTTCTGAGTCATTTTCTAACGAAAAAATTTAAACGGCTTTGCAATTGTCATTCTTCTTCCTGCTTCTCGTATCTTTTCAATGGCTCGACAAGACTTTTTTGAACCTGATCTGTTGCCCAGTCCCTGAAAATATTATCTAAATTCTCAAATCTTTCCGCCATTTTACAACACAAAGGGAAAAACTTCCTAATGATGACGTCAATCGTGCGTCTGTCCTCTAATAGATCATTGGCGAAAACCAATCAAAATGCAAGAATAATTTGGATTATTATATAATGTTATAATGTTTAGTTGCGTAATTATCTAAGTGCAAGCGAGTTTTGTAAGTGTTGTATTAAGACTAGCCTATAGTCTGGTTATGTAAGTAGCTCGGATTTAAAAGTGTTGTAAATAAATGAGCTTCTAAAAAACAGTCTCTCTTTTACCATTCCCCTCCCCATGTGGCTCTGGACTTAGACTTTGCTCAATGCTTAACCTACAGTGCTAACTATTTTCAACGACTGACTCTGGAAAGCTGGTACACTAACTTAGAACAAACGCCTCTTAACAGATGTCAACAACTACCGGCACCTTACAAAGGACTGATCCTCGACGAAAACGAAACCGACAAGCGGACTTCTAACAGACCGACTTAATTTTGACTAACAATAAACGGACCTCAAACCGACAGATTTAACTAACAAAAGACGGATCGAAATTGACCCATGACTGATGACAAACTTTACACGAGTCTTTCAGCCAATACCATCATGGCTTAACTGACCAATCGTTTTCAACTGACCAGACTTATAGCATCATCGACTGACAAACACTATTCACTTGACTCTGAGGATCACCTCCGCTTAGGTTGTCGAAACGTCAGTCACCAACAACAGTTCTTTTCAGAACTAAACTCACCCGGACGATCACACAATACGAGGTACTCAGTAAGTCATAGTGGAAGTTACCTTGCTTGTCTTTTATTTGAGAACCATGGCAAACGCGAAACAGATAAAAGAACGGCATCACGCAGTGTTAACAACAAGCATTTATCTATGCACATTCTAGGTCAAACTGACTGTCACGGTAACAAGCTGTGTCTTTGCAGCAGGGTAAATCGTCTCCTCAATTCGGGGAATAATTGTTAATTATACGAGCAAGTAAACGAGACGATTATATCAATTTCGTATAGATAGTCCAAAAGGTGTTTTTTTGGGGTGTTTAAGGTCAATTGAAGGATATCGATAACAGGAAAGGAAAAAACAAAATAGAGATATACGACTACAGCGTAAAAAACCCGTATAAGTGTACGGTACTTTATTAAAACAATTCATTCTGTGCTAATTTAGTTCTTGTGACTAGTACATGCAGTGCATCACAGTAAAATTTACATTCATTAACTATTTTAAGAAAATATTTCTCCGCAATACAAATAAAGCAATTGCGATGTTTATTACTTAAAGACGATTTCCAGTCCGTACTGTGCAGTCTCAGTACCCTAACGTTTATAAGCAAAATCTTACTCGAGAGAATGCCAATCGATGTCATCATAGTTTATATAGGGGACTGGTTATGAAGCCCGGCAAACATCAAAGGGGCAAACAAAGATGGCAAGATTTATGTTGGAAGGTCCACGACAGTGCACAATCCTTTGTTCTGTCCTCATACACTATGCATGAATTACGTAACCAACACGTTTCTATTGGTGAGTTTCTCAGAACGGAGTAAACAACTATTGTATTTTGTGCACCGTCAAGGCCAAAAAAGCGAACAAAAACATAAAACAAAGAACTTTGTCGAGTTTCATAACCATTCCCCTCTATTAACTATGATGTCATTCGTTATGAACCACATACCTTACTGGCTTTAAGTCCTCTCAAATTCTTTTTTTAAAAGCAGCTTCATTGATTATATTTTTACAGCTGCAAAGTTGTTTAATAAGGTGATGTGAGAAAGAACGAAGCATGAAGCTTCGGGCTGCTTCGCATTGAATGGGGCTGACATGAAACTTTGAATTTACTTCATGTACGTAGTTTCGAAGTGTTTACATTTTGTGATGCTTACGTGAAGCGAAACAAAAATCGTACCCAAACTCTCGAGAGTGCGCGCTACGATCTGGAAACAATCTTTACATGACAAACACTGAACTACAATGATTTAAATACCATAGCGGCTAAAGCGGCCTTCACACGGCAAACTAAAGTTGGCAAACTCAAGTTGATGTGTGTAAACGGCACAAAAAACAGTCGGCAAACAAGTTGGCAAACTGTTGGCGACAAATAGAACTTGCCTCTATTCTCGCCAACTTTTTCACCAACTTTTTCGTGTTGGTAAACTCGTATCTGACGTGTGAACGGTTGGCCAACATGTGTTAATAATTTTCAACCAATCAAAACGAGCTCTTTTCACGTGATTTATTTGTGTGACACTTCACAAAATGGGGGACGCGAGTCAACACTTTTTAAATTTAATATCGAAGCGGTTCACAATTGTCCGCCTGTTCGGGACGTTTCATCTATAGCCTACAAAGACACTAAAAACAAACAAAACACAAGAGGAGGAGCGCGCGGACAAACTTGGTTTCGTCTAAACTTTTCTAATTCTCCACCGCTTTCTGGTTCTTCTCTTCGTATCCTCTGTTTCACTGTTGTACGTGATTGAAACTGCACTAAAAAGCGGCCATGTTGGAAATTGCCGTGTTTGTTATTTGTCACGAGTTTGACGTGTGAAGGAACGAGTTTGCCAACTATTTGACGTTTTCAACACGAGTTTGCCAACTTAAGTTTGCCGTGTGAAGGCCGCTTAAGAGTTGTTAAATTTTTCGAAAGTAACATCTCCTACTGTCAGTATTGTTAACGCTAATCACAGACAGTCCTTTAGAACAATCACCCGTGAGACACTTGCCCGTGTATTCACTCGGCCTGTATTGCATATGATCGGGATGATCATGATCAGCCGTAACTTGCTCTTCAAACAAGAAATCACTACCTATGTTACTGTGACAGCCCCCTTCCTGTAAATGCAATTGAAAGAGAACGACAAATAAATAGATTAAACATAATATACAGTCTAGAACACAGCTGCAAGTGCCAAAATATTGCAATTAGAGCTTTGAATAGAAATGTTCTCTCGCAAGCATGGTTTAAATGGACCTATTAAGCGAATTTAGTCAACAGATGAGGTTCCTCAAAGAACAAGTTCGCATATAGTGACTATAGTTTCACGCGCCTTACGGCCGCAAGATGGCAGGTTTCCATGTCCCGTGGACAGAAATCTTGAAATTTTTTTAACTTCCAAAAATGACTTTTTGTTAATTTTTGGACAATTCAACGTTGAGATAATTGTAAATAAAATGTTTCTGAAAAAAGTAGGGGTCACTGAACATCCAAAATCGTTAAATCCAAGCAAAGCTATAACAATGGTCATCTGCCCTATGATTGTCCCTTTTAGTACTTAGCACGCGCGCTCGATGCATGCGTGGCATGTGAATTTGCGTTCGCAGAAAGGATGCGCAGAAACAATTAGCGCGGACATCCTTAAAGCAGTTTACTTTTCCTGTAGTCCATTGGTACCAAGAGCGGCTTAAATGCATCTAATAACAAATCTTATTTTTAATGGCCAACACAGTTTCTTTATGATACCATCCTACATGCATGCGGAATCATGGCAGTCGTTTCATTCAAACAAATATCTATTGCAGGATTATGAATACAAATATCTTGAGTCTTTGCAGGCAAATCTTGTGTCTTATTTTTTCTGAATTAACTCACCTCAAAAACAAGTCTAATCCCATTCATGGCCTTCAGGGCGTACTTTTTATTAGAATCGTGTATATCGGTGAACTGAATACAGTGCAACCCTGGCTTGTTGTTCTTGTCTGGCTCTTCAATCTTAAATCCTTTAACAAACGAAATAAATTAAAGTAAGAGTTGATGCCCCACTACAGTAAGCACTAGAAAATTTAATGGCTCCACGCAATGATGCAAATAGCCTACACAGTCGACTACCGATGACTCGAACCCTCGTCAACTCAAACCATGCACTTACTCGAACCAAAGTCTATTAACCTTGGATTTCCGTCATGTATTTAACCCTTTCACTGCCAAGGACGTACTTATAGATTTTACTCCGTCTAACGCCAGACGATTTTACTTGTAAAAGGGAAACCCCTTGGCAGTGAAGGGGTTAAAGAAATTTTACCCTCGGTAAAACGTAACTCGAGCCGTCTGGTATAGTGGTATAGCTCGAACGTCCCGCTAACTCGAGGCAATTTTTAGTTTCCCATTAAACCGACAATGCTCACAGCAACATGACTTCTACTGCTGCTTTTTCTTGATGTCTTTTGTTTTCCATTACGTTTATGCGTTCTGATTTATAAGGTGAATTCGAAATGTACTGTTCAATTTTCTCTCGACGGCTCCAAATAAATTTGAATAAAATATAGACTGTATAATAAGAAACACAGTAAACATCGTTTTTTTTCTCTCTTTCTGGTCATTTGTTCTTAACTCCCGATTACTCCAACTCCCTTGAGCCTGAACTTTTTTGAGACACTGAGATGTCTTGATTGGCTTATTTTACTCCGGTCATTAGCAAAAAGCCCTACCTTGGCCTATTTATTATAAAAATCAGCCCTGCAACGTGTTCCTTGGGGTGGACAAGAAACTTCTCTTAATTATAAAAGGAATCAATGTGCGTTTGTACGACTATATCAATGACGATAAACTTCACTTCACCTCGGATCTTAAGTAGTCGACTCTGAGTTTTAAAAAAGCTCTTTTCTTCCATTACTTACGTGTCCAGGTGTCAGTGGTAGCTTTACCAGTAATGTTTACTTCACATTGCTCGAGGCCGGCAACTATAGCACAGTTATTGGTATTAATCTTCATAAGATTGGGTCCACCGCAGTTTTGCTGATGACGTTTCCAAAACGAACTCAGGGAATGTAGCCTTGACACAACTTCCATGCGAGCCAGCAAGCACGCGGCAGCAATCTACAGGTAAAGGGATTAACAAGACAAATAAACACTTATAAGTCACCAAAACAGGATGCGTTAACAGACTGTTTTCAACGTAAACCTATCATTGTCCAGTAATAAAAATGAAGTAAAAATTTCTTAATAACTTTTTCGATTCACTGAGAACATTTCATGAAAAGTCTTGAGCATTTAATGTCCTTAACGTGTTCTTTTTTGTGTTACAATTAATATTTAAAGCTAAGGCCAAAAGACATTCCATAACAGAATTTCCAACTATTTAAGATTTAAGTTTCTATAAAGTTACTTACTACAAAAATCCCCTTCAACGCCATTTGATGTTCTTTCACTCTCTCTTCGGTCAGATTCCAATGTTGAAAGTTTCATGGCTAAGCTTCCTTTTATATCATTTTTCATACAATACAGGTATGCATATAGTGCGATGTATGTAACTGCTCAAGAATTCACTTCTCTTTGGGGCTCTTCCGAATCGCCTTGGTTAGTTTTGAAACAAAGGTATAATGTACTTATTGTAATTTTAAAAAGACGTCCTGCTTTTGAAAGAGACACATCCGACCACCGAACCGGAAAACCCAGTTTGAAAAAGTGTACTTGTGCGACATTTGTGACTCAGGCCACGTGTGAGGATATTCGACGGAAGTTTTGCAACTTTAACGGATTGGCGTCAAACTGAATTTAAACGACGTTCTCAGTCTGTCTGTCGTTCTCAAAAACCCGCCTGCTACATATTTGTCACTTGGATAAGAGAGGTGAAAACTCTGGCAGCAAATAAAAGCACTTTTACGTATTTCTAAATAGCTGAACGATGATTTCTAGTTATTTCAACTAAATGAGATGAACATAAAAATATTTAACGCATCAAATTAAACTAGTCAAGGATGTATGAGAATGTTTACGCGTATAGTCGAGCAAAAATGTTTTAATATGTGTTATACATGTTTTAAAATGGAGTATTTGTAGTCAGTAACTACACAGAACATGAATGACGCGGAACCAGTGACCCAGAACTTTGTCGCCCTGAAGCCAGCAAAGCTAAAAAGAGGCGCACCGGAAAGTTTGTTGTTCACTGATCATGAGAATGACATGTGCGTTGGAGGAGAAGTCGAAACACGGGCGCCTGATATTGACACAGAAAATGATCATATTTTCCAAGTCAATCTGACTTTCCACATCTTAGAAAGTTAAGCCTAAATATTTTACGTTTGTCGTTTGTTTTTCAAAGCAGATTTTATGCCTTGACTGCATATAACTTATAATTGATTATATTCGCCAGGCTTTAAACATTTATTCAATTAAAATCGGCAAAATTTGTAGAAGCCTGGTAGCGTAAACACTCTTATTTACGTCAAAAAACCTAATTTACTAAAACTAACAAAATCAGTTATCCAAAGGCTTTATTACGCGAAAAATAGGTTACAATCACGGTGTTTCCCGAATATGTTCAGCATAGCGGAGCATGAGGTTTCGAACCTTTTCCGAAAAATAACATTTTCTTATTCTTGGTGGTTTATTAACTCTGATGATTGAAAGGATCCCTTGACAATTGTTTACGCAATACAAATTTATGTTCAACACCCTTATCTATTGAACTTCACAAAACAAACCCAAAGTAATAAAGATTGGATCATCTCTCCTTGACAAGCAAAACGACGAACTAAAAGAAAACTAAGGGAGATTACTAAAATTGGTTATAGTCCTCTGCCGCTTGTATTCATTGAGCCGTTTGGTAACAAAGGTATCGTTAAAAACACGGCGGCAATTGAGGATTTTAACGTGAAGTACTGTTTCCTTTCTACGTGATGAAAAGCGCAAGGTCATGCTTCTCTAATTCAAGAGAATCTATCACGTGCAAACTACACAGAAACGAATTGAAAGCAAACAAAACTGTTGCCGGACTAATTAATGCCTTTCTAAACGACTTCAAATCTCTATTTAAAACGTGCAGAATTCCGGTTGATGTAGCCAAGATTATCTCGCTGAATTACTTTAGCCCCTTAACAAAGTTACCATTGAATTTAGGGAGAACCTAAAAATAAAAAGTCTACTGACATAGCAAAACACTTAACAGGCAATAATAAGCCATTAAGGAACAAGGATGATTAAGGATGGAGAAGATTAACCCGGATTACAAACGAGAAACGGGAAAATTATCTCACAAAGATACCTTTAAATTGAAGCAAACCTGAAAATAAAAGTCTATTACGATAGAGAAACATCTAACAAGATAATAAGTCATTAAGGAAGAAGGATGGTTAAGGATGAAGAAGATTACCACGGATTCAGTACAACCGGGAAACGGGGGAAATTTCTGCTAAATTTTTCAACATGCACAAACTCTGATGTACAGTGGAACCCCGCTCTACGGATACCCGCTTTATACGGACAGTTTCGTTTGTCCCTACAAAAAGCTCGTATATTTTCTCTAATATTAACCCGCTTTATACGGACACCGGGTAATACGGACAACGGACACTTTCGTGTGTCCCGAGTCACAAACTCTCATATATTGTCAACCCCTCTTTACGGACACTGTGTCTATTTTCATTGTAACGATTATGTGATAACTGTAAACATTGTACCCTGTTCAAATAATGACAGATTTTTATGTGTGAATAAAATTTTATTACAGAACTGTGCTAAAAAAAAACCGCAGCGAAGTAAAGTCACAGATCCACTGCCATGCCTGTTTCAATAACATTACTCTACAAAACTTAAAAGATTTTACTCTGAGACTATGATAAATGAGCGTGACGTTTCCTTAGGATAACTTGTTTGTTTCTTTGTTCCTTAGGATGAACAGTTTTCTCGTAAAACTGTCTGCTTTGGTCTTTATATCGATAAAATATGTGCTCCTGACGTTTTCTCTAAGAGCCCGCTTAATACGGACACTATGGCATGTCCCTTTGGTGTCCGTATTAACCGGGTTCCACTGTAGCTCTGTTTACTTTTGCTGCAAATAACTGTGCTGGACTCTTTTGGAAATTAAGATCATTTTCTGTGTCAATATCGGTCATAAGAGTTTACGACTTCCTCACCAACGCACATGCATATCATTTTTTATGAATGAACAACGAAGTTTCCGCTACGCCTCGCCTCTTTTCAACTTCAGTTCTAGAACTTCCGATAAAGTTTACTTGTAAGTTTTGCGTTATAGTTTTCCGGATCATTTATGTTCTGTGCATTTCAGCTGTCAGTTCTCTTTACCCGTTTAAATTTTTATTTTAATTTCGCTACTCTATTGTCGGCCCGTCACCCTTCGGTTTTTTTAAGTGATTATTCAGGTTCTACAAACGTTTTCCTCCTTGCTTCAAATCGTTATGTTTACTTAAGGCGGAACCAGTAATTGTTACAAGGGCTATTGACAAATGCATGAAATTAACTACTTCCTATTCGAAAATAGATTGAATCACAAATAATGTTTAACCTTTTTTTTACCGCTGATACTGCAACTCAAATATCAGAGTATAAATAATATATAGTCTGATAGTCTTCGTTATCAAAAGAAAGTGCTGAAGACGTCAGTTTGAAAAACTCGTTACAGCAGTTTTTTTTTTTCTTTACTTTTACCAACTTCAAGTTGACACCTTGTTTTACTGTAAAAGCTGTCATTAAACTGAGACACACAGAATCAGATCCGGGACAGTGACAAATATTTAAGCCATTTAGTCTCAAACCTTTTCGTATTTCCAAATAGCTGAACGATGATTTCCAGTTATTTAAAGTAAATGAGATAAACACAAAAGTATTTAACACATCAAAGTAAACTAGACAAGGATAGTTGAAAAAGTTTACGCGTATGGTCGATGTCGTAACGTTTAAGGAATACAAAGGAAACAAGTTTACACGGGGTGAACGATCTACGCGGTACTAACCACTCCAACTATTAAAAAGTTCCACACCTTGCTTAAAAACTGGCCTGATAACCCTGATAGCAAATAAAAGCACTTTACATTATTGCCTATAATTTTGAGAAACTCGTAGGTGGAAACAGCCGATCGACACCGTACTGACATCAAGACCAACTTATCCCACGCGAGCAAAAAGGTTTTAAGATATCTTATACATGCATGCTTTTTAACCGGTTTCGCCTTGTTCTCAGAAACGTTTGAAAATAAAATTAGTTTCGGCTTAAGGTCTTAGAAATTTCCCTGATAGCTGCGGAAAGTTTTGTGCTGTTGTTCTTTTGCCCTTTTTTGTTTTCAAAACATACGACAAGCTTTAGAGCGGAAATAGTCCTACCTCTTTCGTTTTAATGACACCGCTCCTTGCCGTGACATTCAGTTTAACCTACAGGCTGTGCATTTGAGCTCGAGTTTCCGTTTCAAGTCGCGTTTGCTTAAAGGACAGTACGGGAACTTTCGCTGTGATATAATGAGTATCATTTTGTTAAGTGCTGCATGTTTTCTGTATACAGTGACTTGGTGAAATATGAGCGAGAGGTCAAGCTTGTTTATCTGAGTCTTCCTTTGGGGTCATCTCACAACACGCTAAAACAACACCATGAAAACAGAAGTTGAATTAATTATAAAGTGGATAAGCAACTTTACTCAATGCTGGTTATTATATCTAGTGATGTATCACAGTTTGCGTGTGCCTGAATGTATACTTTTTAGCTCAGTAAAGAAGCTCTTTTCGGTTAATAGTTCCTCTCCTGTGGTGACTCATATAGGTAGATAAAAAATATAAAAAAAATTACAGGTTAAGCCATGCTTTGCATATTTGATCAGCAAATAAAAACCAAAACCAAAAGATTAATAACAACCATCAACAACTTCCGTTCTTTTCAACTCCACATTTTAAAGATGAAGTATTACGCAATGTTGAGTGTCAAGAACAAATGACAGACGTTAGGAATTAGAAACAGGTGTTGAAATTTAAGCCGATAGAAGACGACAAGATCGTGAAAAAAGACGCCTTACTCTGTAATCTCCAGTCGTCTCGCAGTGCTTCCTCGGCGAGCACCATTTCGTGTGACCCCAAAGGAAGACTAATTCTACTCATTAAATAAAACAAGCCCAAATAAGCAAGGCTGACATTTCCCTCACACTTTTATCAAGACTTATAAAGAAATTATACAGCAATTAAACCAAATATCTCCCATTTTTGCGTTTCCTGACATCCTTTCGTGAGTTACCACTGATACGGCAACTAAGGCCCCGTCCATACTAATCAGTTTTCAAACGAAAACGGAGCTGTTTTGCTCGGATACGGCTATCGTCCACACTACAACGCCGAAAACGATCACCGAATTCGAAAACGCTCTCCAGAGTGGATCGATTTGAAAACGATGCTGTTTGGAAACGCTGTTTTCTAGTGTGGACGGAGAAAACGATGCTATCTGAAAACGGTGACGTCATCAAAATAGACACGACCGGGCGCCAGACCACTCGACCGTGAGTATCCAAACTGGCGCCAATTTCCCAGACCGATATATTGTAATGCACATGCGTCGAGTTCATTTGAGCATGCGCACTGAGGGTATAAAAGCGTTTTCAAAACGGATACGGCGTTGTCGTGTGGACGGGCGAAAACGATACGAAAACGATAAGTGTGGACGCAAATCTTTTTGAAAACGGAGCAAAACAGCTCCGTTTTCGTTTGAAAACGGAGTAGTGTGGACGGGGCCTAAAAGCCTTGAAATATGTAAGGTTAAACTTTTCATTAAATATAAATATTATGGTTAAATATTTTCATTCTTTTAGTCGTTTTATTGCGTTTAATAAACGTACTTGTAAAGTGCTATTCGGTATTGCGAAACGGATATTTTGCCAACGGCGTAGTTGCGTTAAAGGATTTACTTCAACCTGACAACGTTCGCAACTATGCACACTTAAGAATAATGCCCCTCAGCTGTTTATAAGCTTGACGATTAAACAGCTGTACTGGATCAAATAGACTACTAAAAACTTTTTTTGACTTTTACCAACTTCAAGTTGATACCTTGTTTAAAGGGGCATTGTCACGAGGATTTTGCTGTTTTAGGTCAATTCTGTGCTAAAATCATTACTTGAGGGCTTTAATCATAAACAAAAAGCTTCTGTATAGCTACGACAAAGATATCAAATGAATTTTATCAGAAAGGGCTAAACATAATAAATTTCTTGCGGATTTTTGGAACACGTAGCATTAAAACTTGAAAAAATTGGCTAATTTTTTTTTCAAATTTCAATCCATTTCCATCCATGCCATCCGTAGCGACAGGCAACAGGAAACAGTTTCAGTACTTTCAAATAGTCTTATATAACAAAACTAAATCATTAGTTTTGGAATTCAATTGATGCGAAGACACTTTCTAGCTTTTTATAAAGTTGCCCAATAGCGTGACAATGCCCCTTTAACTATATAGCAAAGTCGCGATAGGAGAGAATGTAACCACAAATTTAATAGCGGTTCCTTTAGCTAAAACGTTCTCATGTAGTACAAACTGCAGTACAGGTACAAGATAGTACTAGTAACCTTAAGTAAAGCACTGAGTAGAGATTATTTACAGGCTTATTTAACTTTTATTTTCACGTCTTTTTCTTAGTGTTCTGGCGTGTTTCGTGATGTGAGGAAGTGCACTGACGGTTACCAATTTTATCTACGCTCTACTCAATTCAAGTGTTTAAGTGCCTGTTGACATGGAAGTGGGTGACCCCAAGTGGGTGAGGTAACCCGTCGTCTAAGTGGGGTAAGCCGCGTCTCCATAAAATCTCTCTTTTTTTTTTCAATTGATCATGATTGCACGATAGGTGGCGTGGCCCGACCAGGTGGGTTGAGCAGTCTGCCAGGTAGTGTGCTCTGACAGCCGGGGTCGCATTTAGGCATGTAAACGTCTCAAGGTGGGGTAACCCCCTTAGCTGGGGTATACTTGCTTGAGCAGTTAACTGCCTTTGGCAGAGGCTTTGCACCAATAGATAAGACAAAAGAGGCACAGCACTGAAACGTTGCAGCAAGAGCAGCTAGTGAGAGGAAAAGAACACTCACCGCCAAAATGCGCCGTTCGCGTTCGCCCGCCATTTTCTCTGTTTACGTGCTTAGCGACCACGCAAAACCTCTAGAAACTTCAACCCAGGACTCTGGGGCTGTAAGTTTTCATGAATTGTCAGATTGTAAATTTATCTTGAGGATTGTCAATGTACAATGTATAAGACACCAAATAAATAAAATAAGTATAAAAGTAAGTATGTAAACGCGGGTTGTTTTTGGACCACTGCAAGGCGGGTTACCTCACCTACTTGGAATACCCACCTCCAAGTAACAGGCCCTAAGCCGCGACTTTCACAAATCAAGATTTCTTAAAATTGACTCACGTTTATCCTATGTGGAAGCCCACAATTTCGAAAGTAAATTCTCTGAAGATGACAAAAAATGCGCTGTGGATGTTTTGATCTTGATTCAAGATCACCGTCACTCTCATGACGCATGACTGGAGGAATTATAAAAATAATATTTATTTTGATTCAGTCATCCACAGCAAATTGTTCTTACGATTGTTCAAATCCACAGCTCGAAGGACCATTAATCTTCTGGTAACACAACGTACTTATTTACGGTTTCACAGCTTTACACAGCACTTCGTTTTCACGGCTTTCGACATGCATCGTTTTACAACTCTTCAAGGAAACACGAAGAAACAACGTTTGAGTCATGTGACGCTACAAATGCTAACGCGGGGTACCCACGGGGGAACTATTACAAGTCAAGTCTGTTCGGCTTCTTACTTGGTCTACCCGAGCGAGTGTAACGGACTGTAACACTAGTCTTGAATTGTGTATGTTTGTCGCCATAAGCCCTTCACAATGCCTTTATCATCGTTCCAACTTGGTATCTAATCTTAAGGCGGGTCTGAAAGCGGGGTATTGATTTAAGGCGGGGCTACACGTGAATAGGAGTGAGATTTTAAGTAATATTAAAATGGAATTGTTAAGAGAAGAGATACCCAGGTTGGTAGGGTATTGTTTGGTGTCCATCTACTAATTCTTCACTTCAAATTTTAATTTTACAAATCCATCAAATCTTCAACATTTAATATTTTCCTCAATATATCCTATCCTTTGAGAAAAAATACTCTTTCCCAAAATGCCCAAAAATCACCCAAAAATTTAGCGTGGTTGGCGTTTCCAAAAACTTACGGAAAGGGAATGAAACTGGGAGGGAGTGCGAAAAATAAGGAGCAGAGATGAGGGGGTGAGGCCAGCGAAGGAAAAGGCGATCCTGTTTTTCCCCACCCCCTCCCCCCTTCTCACTCACCCCTCCCCACTCCTCCCCAATTTTTGGATCACGCCAGGCGTGCTCTTTTGCTCGCCCGCTTTTTCGCTCGCGTGTTCGATCTCCGCCTTGAAAGGAAAGAAAAGGAAACGGTTGCTACGCAAGCTAAAGCGACGTCAAAACAGCCTTCACGTGTACCCCCGCCTTAACACACGCTTTAGGCATTCTTACGAGGTTTGACATCAGCTTTCTCGAGAATGCTTGCAAATTTAATCGCGGGGTCACTTAGAGAAACGAACTTATTAGTGAGCTGTTTTTGGTAGTATTGCAAACGTTACCGTGCTTTGAGTAGATTTTTGATAAATAATCTTTGCAGTTATTGCTCGAACTTTGAGCGGAATCTTATCCAGTCGTAGACCAGGCCATATGTTTTTTTTTTCTTTTTGAAAAAAATACATTTTCAGCTGATCAGTCAAGTTCAACGACTTAATTGGTTATTTTTTTCTTCAGTATTATTGTTGTTTTCTCTAGTTTATGTTACAAAACAAATGGACAATCAGTTTCAATGAAAAGAAACGCGAGTGTTTTATCTCTATGCAAAAGGCGGCAGTCTACTGATGTTCATAAAAATTGTACGCTTGTGCTCGATCTTAAAGTAGGATTTATAAATACTTCGATTCTCATCTACAAAGCCCCTTCCCCCACCGAATACAAAGCCTATCAATATTTGTATTGAATGTCATGGGATCGTGTATAATTATAGAACTTGAGCTCGAGCCAAGTACGGGTCATCATTGACGGGCTTCATCCGATTGTGTTTAATCAGATCTTTCTGGTCTAGTATTCTATATCTTGAAATCGTTACCTTGTTTCAGCCGGAAATGTGTGATTTGCCTGACCAAATATGGCTTTAAGTGAGAAAAACTTTTAAATGGAGTACAAATTTCCGATTTTATTGATGGGGGAAAATGGACTTTTTCGAAACGATCTATTTTCCAGACCACAGTGCAAAGCTTGAGGCAATATTATCGATAAAACATCCTTTATAATGTACGGCGCTGCACATATATATAGCTAATGTATAAGGGAAGACCTCCCCCTCGGGTAGCTCTTCTTGGGAGAGAACTGGGTAGCGTTACGGGACAGAACTGCATGCCGCAGGGCTAAAAATTCACCTGATAAAAGCCTATGCTTACAGCAGCCCACTTCCTATTTGGAGAGCAAAGGCGAAGTCGTTTTGACTCTGTTTGGCTCTATATCAAATATCTATTCCTATAAAGGTAGCTGGTTTAAACGGAGCGTTGCATTTAAATTAACTCTTCAGTTGCAATGGTGAAGCTACCGATTCTGGCCTGGTTGTTGACATTGACGGTAAGTTCACATGTGTTGATCAAGAAGTTTATTCCTGTTCTCATACCCGTTCACCTTGAAGCATTTCCTATTGCTTTTTGTCTCTGAAGATATTTTTAAAACTTCCTTCTCGCAACTAGCCGCATCCTTTGTTACGAAGATGTGAAATTTAATTGCTGCGCCACAAGGACTTAGTATTAAGCTTTGAGAGGACATGAGCTACGTGTTATGTTTCTGGTTCAAATGCTGTAAATGAGTAGTATTAATTACAAGAGATGCTGCTGAACAATTTAAGGGTTCTTTATATGAATAATCTCCCCAAGTATACGTGATGATGTCTATTCTCTTCCCCAGTTAGTTTTCTCGGTTTGCTGATAATGCTGGCTGTTTAGGCTTACATTGAATCTCATATTTATTTTACGATGCTCAATAGAGTCTTTCATCTGAAAACCGAGCACATATGACCTTGAAACTCTTGAAGCCCTTCGGGAGCCCTTGTCACTCAGTCAAAACAGTGCGTGCATAAGTTGTTATCTTATTGCTCTTCTGTTCCATGTTTGAGTATGCTCCGATCTTATCAGTTTTATAATGGTAAAATTGGCTTCTCTTCTAGGTTCTTTCGTCGCCGGCGGATAAGAGAGGAAACAGAGGTAAATATAACAGTGTGAACATGTGCCAGACATTCCCCGGGAGGGGGGGGGGGGGGTGGTACTTCCTTTTATGGGCTATATATATAGGTATGCAAGGCTCCAAAGGGTATGGTTTTTAACCGCTTGAAAATATGATATCGTTTTGGTCTCAAATAAGATATGGTTTTTGCGCTGTTGTCTTGAATTGGCTAAGTTTTTTTTTAGAAGAAGTAGTCTGAATTTCAGCCGTCTCTTCCCTTTACCCCGAGGGTTAGGGAACTTGTCTTGTCATACGGGATATTGCTCTTGGGGTCCTTAATCGAGGTGAGGGTAATTTTGGCTGACGGTCTAAACGGACGATGATTCTTGTTACTGTATAATGCCTGATGCTCCAGCTATGGTTACCATGCTTCAAATTGTGCCTAAAGTATTCATGTTGAATAACGGACAAGCGGCTCTTTGATTTTGACGGTTTCTTACGCCCGATTCTTCTCCATGGTGAAAGCCCGTGGTTATAGCGATTGCTTTCTTTTATACCAAAGCAACCAATGGATGCCCAAGAGATGAGCTGTCTAACTTCACCTCCAAATACACTGAAGTTCTTCAAAAGCGAGTTCTGGACAGAATTGTCTTCGTGGGAGTCAACAAAAGAGATTGGTTAATCAAACAACGAAACTACAAAAGAAGGCTCACATGGGTGAGTGGCAGATTGAGCCTCTTTGGTAATAAATACCACCATTAAAATAGAGAAAAAAAGAAACAATGGACGATGCTTTCTCTCTACATTTGCAAAACCACTGATGTTAAAAGGGTCGCTTCAGGCTTCATACTTGTTAAACCTAGAATTTACAGAGTGGCATTACTGCTAATAAATTTTTGAGCTACCTTAAAAATAATAAAAGAAAAGGTGTCAAAAACGAAGGTGTTAAAATCTGTCACAGTGCGATATTGATTTGGAAGCGCATTTCAGGATCTGGTCACATGGTCAATAAAAGAATTAAGGCCATAGGTAGTTGTGCACATTTTATAGGCAGGGTTAAAATATCAGTTCCTCTGGATCGCAGACTAAATCAACCTTTTTAAGTTGTTTTATTTAGGTTATTTACAAACTGAGGCTGTTTTTCAAAAAAAGCAGAGAGAAAAGGATTTTGCATTTGCATGTTTGTCAAGTTTGTACTGCTATTCCCGCCTTTTGAAGAGTTCGTGCCCTTTTACTGCAAAGACCTGCATTGATACAGGATACATGTGTCCCACCCCACTTCTTTGTATAGTAAAGTGTGAATTTCGCTATTGCATTCAAATCAACTTGTTGTTACATGTTAATTGTCAAGGGTCGATCTCGATGAACTACGTGGCTACTAATATTATGCCGCTATGCTGCATGTTAAGGAGGCTCGAAAGGGTTTTTAGCTGCACGTGCGCCCGCAATGTACGCACGTCATTACTAAGATGCACGCGTCAGTGGAATGAATCAAAATCAGAGAGAGAAGAGTAGAGGAAATAGATCTTGAAACACTTAATGCAAATGCGAACGGTACAGCTCTCCCAAATTGGTTTTGGTTACTTTTCTTGTAACCCGTAAAACCATCGTAAGGAAAAAATATCTCCTTGTCACAAAGAATACGTCCGGATGAAAGCCGGTCGTTTCGCACGCGCAGGAACTCGATTGAGCGCGCGTGAACAACTTCGCGCGTGCGTAAAGTGGGATCTAGTCGACCTTGACTTTTTCATATTTTCCAACTTCGTGCGCTAATATTTTCGCTTCCAGTCGGTGAATTTTTTTCAAATTTTTGGTGACAACTAAGATCAATCGGATGCGTATATATACCAATTCTTAAAAAATTCTGTAGGTGGTAAAAAAATTTAAAAAGCAATGGTCGAAAATTACGTTTTTACTTCCTTCTGTCCCACAGAATTTTTCTAAAGTTACATATTTTGACGATCATTCCTAATAACATGTAATATAGGAGTTTGAGAAGTTTTCACCGACCCGTTCTCTTAATAACACGATAGCTTTCGATTTTAGGGGTGCAACTGAATGCGTTATATCGTTGCCATGGTAACAGGTTTTCTGGAAAAATATGATGTAATGATTCTGTGACGTTTCATCTATGTCTGTGGTAAATTTCACACTGATACGATAAACCAAACTGTAATTGGAAAAGAATTTGTGAAACTAGTCTGGGGAAGATGAAAACTGTTTCGAGCCACCTTAAACGGCACATGCATGCAGTTATGCTAAACAGCTAGTATATTCTTGCAGTGGGTATTCCAGCGACTGGACAAAAACAAAGATGGTTTGGTTGACTACAACGAGGCTGTGACGGGAAGATGGGGCCTGCGAGGTCCAAGAGTCTGCCAGATAGCTTTCCTTCAAGAGTGCGATAAGGATCAAAGCAAGAGTGTGTCAAAGACGGAATGGTTGAATTGCTTCCAAATCACTCCAGGTGACTTAATGTCATCAAATCAGTGACTATTGATCACTGGACAGTAAATTGTACAGTCTCGAGTTACGTGTTTGTGTTGGTAATAACATTGCTAAACCGTGCAATAAATGTTCTCTCTTCTGCTTAGAGTGCAATAAAAGCTGTTCCCGTGGTCAACTTGACACTGTGCTTTGTGAGTGCAAGTGTCCTGATGGTGTTGTCCAAGGACGGGTTGTGACGTCATCTGGAGCCCCACTTCGGGATGTTGGCATTTTATTAGAACTCTTCCCTTACACAGAACTGGCAAGAACCAATAAGAGTGGGCACTTCTCGATCATTGACAGGTGTGAAAATAAATCATATACAGTGAAGAAGAACGACTACATTCCGCTTCGACTTGAGGGCGGCATCAGAGGTGCCAATCCGCTATTGATCCAGCTTGAAGATGCAGGTATGTACCCTGGAAAAACAGTTTTAACGAGCATGTATTTCAGTTATTTCACCTTCGTTCACTGGTTGGACAAGTAACAACATGTAAAGGACTTATGAGTGTGTAAATCTAAATAGTAATAGAGCTTTTTATCACTTAGCATCATCGTTCAGTGTCGTTCATTGCTCGCTACTGAACACTCGAAATGTGGTAGAGCAAAGCAGTATTACCACCCGCTAACTTTTTGCCTGGTAGTTGATTTATGTTAGCCTGGTTGTATGCACAGCATCTCGTTAGATGTCCTTTCTTTTTTCAGAGCCAGCTTTCATCACTGGTAATCCCAAGAGCAAGACGCGTATTGCAGGGCAAAGTGTGAATTTCACTTGTGAGGCAGATGGGACACCACCAATTGAGATAAGCTGGTAAAGCTCTGACTCATAGTATATCGTCGTACGTCAAAGGGAATCTTTGAATAACTAACAATTTAAACGTATAGTGCTTTCAAGGATTTACATTAAACACACAGACTTTGTTTAAACTACGTTTAGAAGTCTCCGGTTGTCATGCAAGTGTCGTCTTTCTTAAATTAAAATTCCAAGGAGATTTAAGTATCTCCTAACAGGAGGTGTTCTGAGCTAGCGTCAGGCTGTTTTTTTTGTTATATTAGTCTAGACGTTTATGATCCTGGAAGAAATATTATCATTTTCATTTTTTCTTCTTCAAGGTACCACAATGGAAGGCGTTTACCGAAGTTAACTGTGGGAATGAGATCGAGCCTGTTCATTGCAAATGTAAGTGGAGCTCAAGGTTTGTACACCTGCAAGGCTACAAACGATTACGGATCAGAGATGTCCTCTGCAGGCGAGCTAAAGATAAAAGGTAACACGACATTTTAAACAGTTGCTCTTAGCTCAAAATCTCAGCGTCAAGCTTGGCGCAAGCATGCAGTGCCGCAATTTTCACGTGTTTTTATCATTGGGTTACTTAGCTTTTCAATTCATTTCGTCTCACTATAAGTATTCAAAGCAGACATTTATATGAAAATTCCCTATCACTTCTAAACATTTCCAAAACATTCGATGAACACTTTGATGTAAGGGGCGAATTAAATGTCACTTTTTTTCGTGCCTTTTGGTGCGATTCTTTAGCACGATTCAGCTCTTATTATAGCAATTCCAGGTTTGACACAATCATAAAATACCATCACAGGTTTGGATTGAAAGGCCCCCCATGGAATTCTAAGAATTTTTGAGTAAAATTTTGAGGTTTATGCGTTTTTAAAAGCGAAAAAAGGAAACTGGGTGGATTTACGGCTCTTAGAGCAAATGTTTGTAAACGAAGAATACCTAAATGACTGTGCAATAATTATCAGGAGGTGGGGTGGGGGGGGGGGGGGCGAAAAATCAGCTTTGCGAAGAGAAATATTACACAATACCCCCCGTCCTCTCAGCAAAGGTAAGTTAGCTCTAACTCCCCTCCAAATCTCCTAAAAATTATGACGCACCCCCCCCCCCCCTCCTAACCACCACCCGCAAATATAGTAAATATACCTGAATTCTTAACTTGCTTTGTACTGTAACCCATTTGGCATCAGTGTCTGGAACAAAGAGTACCGTAACTGTACGTAACTGTGTTCGATAAAGTCTCCCATTCCTGAATAGTCTGATTGTGCATCCGCAGCTCGGAGACACCAGTTGCGTCATTGCCTTCGGGTTCCAGTATTTGTTGAGCAGCCCGAACGTAACGTAGAACACCAGCTACTAGCGTTGCTTTCCTTCCACTGACCTGTAAATTGTGTTGTTTCAAGTACAATCTTGACTTGTGTGCCGTCAGCGAGCTGACATGGTTCTCATTGTTCCAGTCAGTGTTTGGCAGAGTGTTTCTTTCAGAAAAATACGAGGCTACCTGTTCAATTGGTTCCAAAACCAACGTAACAAAATGCAGGAGAAAGAAGGAAGACAAAAGCAAAGCAAGAAAAAGGAGTTCTTTGGCTGTGAAAAATGGAAAGAGTAGAGCTCCTGTTATTTTTTTTTTTCACTGTGGAAGGGAGGTGGGGAGGGGGGAGAGGGAACACCAGTTGATGGTGAATATGAGCCACAGATCGAATATGTCGATTTAGATGTTCTTGGTTTGTTTACTTCTCGCACTGATAAAGCTTATTAAGGAGACCTGTCAGGAGCCGCTCAGTTTCTCAGTTGCCCACCCTCCCTCCGCTTTCCCAGAAATTTACATGTTATCCCCCTACCTAAGAATGTAAGCTTACATTGTGCTCCCCCCCTCTCGTTTTACTGCCTCCCCTGCTGATAATTAATACATAGTCCCTAAGATTAAATAGATATTGAAAATGAAATTTTAAAGTTATTAACTTTTTTTCACCCTTCCATTCTTATTCTGAAATGTAGAGGAAACCCTAGACACCTGCAACCGAACACCAAGTAGTCATATCATAAAACTTCCACCAGGATGCCATGAACGGTTCACGAGCAAGAACACCTTGGATATTGGCCAATGTTCTGATGAACCGTGTTCTCAGAATTCATCCCTTTCGCAAACTTGCTCTAGTAACGAAGATTGTTGCTGCGGCCCTAGGGGCAAGGACTACCAAGAGAAGCTTTTGATAACTTGTGGCGGAGGTTACAGCGAAATGATATTTTACCGCGTCAAAGAATGTGGCTGTAGCTCATGCGTGAAAAGGGAAACTGTAATAAAAGGTGAACAGCTAGTCATTACAGTTAATGTTACTGTGTTCGACTGTTTAAATCATAATTTATTATTAGCGTAAGTTACCGTTAATTCATATCTGTGGCATAAGCTACAGGGTAACTTTTGCTTAGCAACCCAGCTTCACACACACAAAAAAAACATAATGATACCCTTTGTTTACCCGGATCAATATCAGTATCTGGGAAATTTCGCACCTACCCCTCCCCTAATCCAACATGATATAATAAGTTAATAAGTTAGTATTACTGTTGGGTTAAGGGAGGGGTAGGTGCGCAGCTGCCCAGATACTGATATTGATCCGTTTACCCTTGGCAGTGTCTATAGCACAGATGCTAGTTAAGAATCCATCTGGACGAGGGAAAACGTACCAGTTATTTACAAGCATGGCTGAGGATCTGAACTACAAGCTATCGTGAAACAAATTCAGGTGTTGGGCGAACCAGGGACCTCTGTATTGCGAGTTCGACGCGCTGACCACTCGGCCACACTGCCTCTAACCGACTTATTCTAAGTAATCTTATTCTAAGTAAGCTTCGTCTAGCTGGTCGTTTTGGTTTTTTGTTGTTGTTGTTTGTTAAAATGAAGGCGGTAAAGAGTTACTGAAGGCGAAGGGAACTTCCACATTGTCGCAGTACTTTTTTGCCTGGTTCAAAGGACTCATCACCAAAAATCTTTAACATTGCATTGCAGGAGAAGTAGTTGGTGGCCCTAATAAAGTTCCAGTAAAGAACGTCAAAGTTATCTTCAGCAAGAAAGTTGTTGATAGGACCAACGAAGAAGGAAAATTTTCCTTTACCGTGGCTGACGACGTGGACCGTTTGACAGTCACATTTCAAGACCCAAAAGATGAGTTCTCCGATACTACCCAGACAATGCCATTTCAGAGGGGCCGAACTGTAGTCCAACAGGTATTACTACAGCAGGAGGACCCACCAGTGACGTTCGACAGTAGCAAAGACCTTAGAGTGCCTCTGGGACATGCTGAAGACAATATGGCGGAACTAGAACTGCCAGCCGATAATCTCCTGCGTAAAGATGGAAAGCCATTTAAAGGTGAATTTCAAACCTGAGCGTATTTTTAAAAAAAAAAAGAACTGCGTTTGCTTGTAACTGTGGCTGCGCACAATTGCCCACGCGCTGTTTTTAATATATTTTTTTTTGCTTGTTGTCTTTTTCTTGGTCTAGTCCTTATTTCGGATAGTCGCTTGTTGTTTCTCGAGTTATAGACTGGGGCGCTAAACGACGACCGCTTTTCAAACGCTTTAAAACACTTGGGCAATTTGGATTGCTTTTAAAAATCTGTAGGTTAACGTCAAGGCTGCCGCACACTAGCCCATTTTTTGTCGTAGAACTGCAGATTTTTTGTCGGGGTCAAATCGGGTTAAAATCTGTCGGGACATCAGCTTGTCGCACACTAGCCGATTTTTTCTCACGACAAGCCACGTTTAGTCTTGGGGCCGAGTCGATCTCCGCCATTTTTGTAAAGAGCCTTGATCACGGGACTCTCGTGACAATTCCTCATTGGTTAAGGTACCAGCGAACCCCGACAAATTGTCTTGGCCAACCGCACACTAGCCGACCAGGCCCGACATGTACAAGACGTTTTGAGATCTAGCACTGCCAGATATCGCCCGACAAGCCCCGATCTTGTCGCAGACTTGTCTGAATTCACCGCACACTAGCCGACAAAAAATCGGCTAGTGTGCGGCGGCCTTTAGGGTGAACTTTTAACATTTTCGTCTCTCTGTTGTTCTAGGGGAACTTTAATGTTGTCTAATTTATATCTATTAGGGCTTTTTTGTTAATTTCCGAAAACCCTTTGAGGTCTCATTGCTCTTTCGAAATTCATACCTGGCCTTTTCTCGGTACCTAAAACGAGATTTTATCCACCTGAAAATAACATACATTAGTTTCCATGTCACGAAAGCTCTTAGTAGCAATGCTTTTTAATAAAGTCTGAGGGAACGAAAGGCCTTCAAAGCAGATGATTTACTGAAACGATCTGTTGGGCGCCGTACGGTTGTGTTTTACGTGTCCTGCATTATAAAGGCCGCCGCACACTAGCCGATTTTTTGTCCTAGAGCTGAAGATTTTTTATCGGGGTCAAATCGTGTTAAAATTTGTCAAGACATCAGCTTGCCTCACACTAGCCGATTTTTTGTCGCGACTAACCGCGTTTAGTCTTTGGGCCGAGTCGATCTCCGCAATGTTTGAAAAGAGGCTTGTTCACGTGACTCTCATGACAATTCCTCATTGGCTGAGGTGCGCGCGAGCCCCACCAAATTGTCTTGGTCCACCGCACACTAGCCGACAAGGCCCGACAAGACGTTTTGAGATCTAGCACTGTCAGATATCGCCCGACAAGCCCCGATTTTGTCGCAGACTTGTCTGAATTCACCGCACACTAGCCGACAAGTGAAGATTTTTTGTTGCGCGACAAAGAACCGGCTAGTGTGCGGCGGCCTTTATATATAGATTACTTCATAGAAAGTGCGCGCGCACAGTATATTTGCGCACGAGTTGTTGACGTATTAAAGACGAACGAGTGAGCGTAGCGGACGGGGGAGGTTTCTGATGCAAAAACAGCGAGTGCGTAAATACCGTACAAAGAACTTTTCATATTGTAATTTATTTTATGCTTACTGAGATTTTCTTCCTCGACCAGATTTTCACCCTTCATTCGGCAGAGCAAATGTCAAGTCATGTTTTCATTTCGTCTGATGTCAAGCACTTTGTCGCTTCTTCCAAAACCTAGTTAGTGTAAATATTTTTCATACAGAATCTTCGCCTTGTCGTCCGTCGACGCTTCAGCTGCGTTTGATTTGTTTCCCTTGCGTTGCTTTCTGTTTGTTTTTATTTTTGGTTGTTTGCTTTGAGCTTCCAGACATTTACTTGCGTGGTAAAACTCTTTGCCGTCGATAATGCTTGCGGCATATTTGCCTTCTTTAAAATTCTTCTTTCCTCTTCCTTCTGTTTGACGAATTCGCTAATTAAGCCAAGCAAGCTAACCTTTTTTGTTCTGCTGTTCCTGGATGTACATCTTAATAGATTTATTTAAAGCAATAAACCTTTTTGAGCTTTGCGCCATTGCCTGTGGTTTATAGCTAATCTTCGAGAAAACTGGAGTAAATTTGTGGAAACTACGTTGTCAAACGTCTGTGAATGAAGATGTAAGAGGCGCCAACGGCAACGTGAAGGCGCTGCGAACTGACTGATTCATTTTGACAGCTGATTTCTGATTGGATAAAACGCTTTTCCCACGTGTGAGAAAGTCGTTTCGTGATTGTGATTGGATGAATACATTTCCGTAGTTTTTCATGCGATCGATTCTATCCGAAAATCTCAGTAGGGTATGAAATATATCCTGTCTATACATGCTATCACGATTTTTATATGTTCGTCGTTTCTTATCCGAGTTTACCTTCCCATCCGTAACAATCCTCGTTCCTTTATTGTTTATAATTTTCTCTTTGTTGTTTTCTTACTTATCAAACTGCTATTTTCAAGTTTCCTTCGACTGATTTAGATTTAATTTTGTGTTTTGCCAAAATAGGTCAAAACACCTTGAGTGAACTCCTTTAAATTACAATCAGTTCTTGTTTAAGAACATCAAGATCCTGGACCATTTATTTGTCTTTGCGCTTTAACATGAAACCAAACACAACGTATGACAAAAAAACACAAAGTAAAAATACCGGTCACAGGAGCTGGAATAAAACGTTTTGATGTTTCTTTTCCACAGGTAGAGCAAAGCTAAGGGTGAGTTTGAGGGATCGAAGAAACTCCAGTGACGTATTCTCTATGCCAGGAGACTTCACAACAGTTGACCAATCAGGAAGTGTTCAGCCTCTGAAAACATACGGGATACTTCAAGTTAAAGTTCAGGACGAGAACAATGAGAAACTTGACCTTGCAGGAAATATGAAGATTTACCTCGATGCTGATAAGGTACAACATCGTTATAATGACTCTAGGGATACCACTAAGCTTGCGATGTTTCAACAGCTTTAACTATTTGGCGTACACCCCGTAGTATACAGCTGTTTCGAGAAAGGTTGTCTTGCGTGGAAAAGCGCACGCAACAATGCCGAAAGTTATTTTGGGTAATGGTGGTTTTACGATTGCTTGATTGAACCTCAAGGTGTTTCAACGTGCATTCATCCTTTCTCCTTCCTTGCTGCTGAATCACTTTGAAACTCAATCAAGCAATGCCAAACGCTTACTACCCATAATGCCAATCGCATGGTCGCATAAGCTTTTACACTTTTGTGAGACAACCTTTGTCGAAAAAGCTGAAAAGGCGGTCTTGGACCAGTTTGCCATGAACATGACAAACATAAACAATAGAAAATATTTCTTGTTTTCAATTGTAACCCTCAAACGTGGGGCGGCTGTGTAGACGGACCGGGACGAGGTTCAAGCCAAGCAAGTAAACACAACACTCTTGAGGTTTCTTTAAGCCGAGCAAAGACAACAGTAAACAACTTAACCTCGATGACCTTCGACAACATGTGTTCTTTTGAGACCGGTTCCGACCGGTTTTTGGGACTATACGGTATGTCACGTAATTGTCACTAAATGTGCCACTACAGCTGGGGGGGGGGGGGAGGATCACACCACCCCGTTCAGCAGCACTGATTTGGACTTTCTTTGAATACTTTAGTCTTTTTCCGTCAATCTGCGCCATTTCCACACTTTCCAGGAAAAAAAATTAAGGCGGGGGTACACATGAATTTAAGTGAAATTTTGGTAAGTTTAAACAGAGGTTGAAAGGGAAAAAAGGGTTATGGAACACTATCAGACATGCAGTTGCCCGACCGCACAATGGCACCCCAGGTTGTTGGGCAACTGTTTGGAGTGTATCTACCAAATTTTAACTTCAAATTCTAATTTTAAAACAACACCAAATCTTCAAAATTTCCTATTTCCATAAATTTTACTAATCCTTTGAGAAAAACTATTTATCTCCAAATTTACCTAAAAAACACCAAAAAATTTACAAAACGACCCAAAACATAGATATGTGAAATGAGCATAGAGATTCTTGATTGCTTGAAACATAAACGAGATATTTGATTTAAAACATAATACCCAGCCAAAATACGGATTTCATGTGGATCCCCGCCTTAAGTCCAATGCGTCGGATTTATGACGAGGTCGCGTGACGTTCGTCGTTTCAAGAACATCCATCTTATCTTGTAGAGCATACAGAGGGCTACATATGCTTTATTATAAAGAAAAATTAATTGAAAGCTTGGATCGGAGGAGGTATTTGAAAAGTATCTAAAAGCTTCGCCAGCTTTCAAATACCTCCGGATTAATAGAGGGGGGAGGAACAGAATAGGGAGGAGGGAGAAATAGGGGGAAAAAGTAGGGAGGAGGGAGAAAAAGAAACGTAACCGTTTAGGGAGGAGGGAGAAATTGGCTCAAAAAGTAGGGAGGAGGGAGAAATTGGCTCAGAAAGTAGGGAGAAGGGAGATTTACCCCCCTGTCCCCCCCCCCCCCCCTTAATAAGACTATGACTTTCTACTTTACTTTCTTTACTTTACTTTCATCTCTTCTTCCCTACTTACATTTGAAACTACTTTCTTCTCAACTCCTGAAGATTACCTTACCAAGAAATTCTTCAGGAGAAATGGCGCCATGGTTGTGGTGGCTTGATGAAAAGTCCGGAAGATGGCGACAAATGGGAGAAATGAAGCCAGCTGATCCTTCAAGAACCAAACGAGCAGCAGGTGGCCGGAGGTTTTACTTTGGCGATATTCAATCTGACAAAATATCATATATCAACATTGACATCCCGTGGAAGCGCTGTTACGTTCGAGCTCAGGCTTACACCAAGACCAAAGATGGCACGCAACCCGTTGTGGGGGCCGAAGTCACAGTGATTGGCAAGGAGAATGCCAACGAGGAACAGTACTATGGATATACCAAGGAGATCACCAATAACAACGGAATAGCTTGCATTCCAGCTTGGTGCGATTCGTACGTCGTTTTACAGTCAAGCAAGACGTCGTATAATGCAGTTGGCCGTGAGCATGTCATTCAGCTCAATGCTGATGACCAGGTAACCCTGAAGAAGCTGTCGCCTCAGTTAGAAGCATCATCTATTCTAGAAGGGAATAAATCGACTTCGTATCAGTTCACAGCAAAAGTAACTTCGCAGGCAGGGCCCATATTCGCTGGGGATGAGTTGAAAACATGTGGCGAAGTCAGTGACACTCTGGTGGCGTTCGCATTTTACTTGGAGGAAGATGAAATCGAAGTGGATGAGTTCGATGATTTTGGTTCCTTACCACCTGGCCACCCACTATCATGGTACACGACAGATGCTAGAAAGCCAAACCAGGAACCGAACAAGTGCTTCATGAAAATTAGAACTGAATACGATTTTGAAGCGCCAGTTCCTATGGTATCAGTGCTAAGTTTCACACCTGACCAGGAGATCAGATACGGATTTTCCTTAAAAGAGCAAACACCCACACAGGAAAAACCAACGACTAATGATTGGGATTTAGAGCGTTACGCAGTAGCTTTTGCTTGTGTGGAATATCGATGCAGCGAAAAAGAGAAAGACACGTTTCTTGTTGTAAATCTCCTCACAGATTTTTGTGTGTTTCCGCGACCGATCCCTCCCCTCCGTCTCAAGAAGCATCAGTATAAAAACTTCACTCTCACCTCGAGCAGAAGTACACGCTTCTATGCTCCATTCGATGTCTCTGACGGTAAATTAGGACTGTACACAGGACCTGGGAAACTTGCAGAAGAGCGATGCAAGGCTGGAGGAGAAATAGCTGTAGGAGAGGGCACTACAATGATAACAAGCGCTGGTTATGCAGTGGAAGCCATTGATGCGGTTGAGTGCAGTAATCCACTTGAATTTCCCGAACGGTGGTGGGATGACCGACAGGAGGGCTTTGGTCCATAGTTGAGATTTTCTCCCCGGTTCAACTAATACCTCTTTGAAATGGTACCCTTTAAGTACATCGCGAAAAGAATAATTAGCGAGTCGTAGAAAACAATTGTTAATGCCCAGACCGTGTAGTTTAAGTCACGTGAGTTAGGCCGCCTCGTTAAGTATAGGAAATCGTATGAACGCGAGTGCATTTCGTGATTTATGGGCACGGGTGATGTTTTGAAAGTTCTCAAAATTGCACGAGCCGCAGGCGAGTGCAATTTGAGAACTTGCAAAACATCACGAGTGACCATAAATCACGAAATGCACGAGCAGGTTCATAGGTCAGGTTTAAAAACTCGTTACAGCATTTTTTTTTTAACTTTTACCAACTTCATGTTAATACCTTGTTGTACTGTAAAGGCTGTCATTAAACTGGAACACACAGAAACAGATCCGGGACAGTGACAAATATTTAAGCTATTTGGTCTCAAACATTTACTTATTTCCAAAAAGTTGGAAGATGATTTTCAGTTATTTCACTGACTAAATGAGATGAGCTTAAAAATATTTAGCAGATCAAATCAAACTGGTCAAGGATCTTTGAAAAGGTTTCGCGTATGGAAAACGTTGAAGGAATGCAAAGGAACCGAGCGACCTACGTGGCACTAAAGACGAACTCCGGCATTAGTGAAAACAGCCGACACCGCACTGACATCAAGACTAGTTTATCCCACGCGAGCAAAAAGGTTTTAAGATGTCGTATACATGCATGCTTTTTAACCGGTTTCGCCTTGTTCTTAGAAACGTTTGAAAATATAACGAGTTTCGGCTTGAAGTCTTAGAATTTCCATGATAGCTGCGAAAAGTTTTGTGCTGTTGTTCGCTTGCCCTTTTTTGCTTTAAAAAAATACGACCAGCTTTAGAGCGGTTAATAGTTCCTCTCCTGTAGTGACTCGTATAGACAGATAAAAAATCCAAAACAATATACAGGTTAAGCCACAGGAGAGAATCTAACCACAAACAGCGGCTCCTTTAGCTAAAACGTACCCACGCAGTACAAACTGCAGTATATGTCCAAGATAATAACCTTGATTATTAAAAACTGGATCATTGGATAATGCAATTTGAGAGTTTTCATTGGCTAAGCCATCATGGTATATATGAGCCATCATACCATGATCTACAAAAATGGCGAGCGTATGCGTGTTTTTTGGGCCTTTTTGTTTTTATTGTAGTCTAGTTTTCTATATTTTTGGGGCGTTTTTAATAAAACAATTATTCCACTCGCGCTTGTTGGATATGAGATGATTATAGCCAACTCGGCGCTACGTGCCTCGTTGGCTATCTATTTAACAATTATCCTGCGAAATCGCGCGGAATATCGTCTGATACTTAGCCGACGAGGCCGTAGGCCGAGTCGGCTAAAATCAGACGATATTCCGCGAGATTGAGCAGGATAATTGTTTTATTATTCAACAAATTGATAACAAAATTGATTTCCAAGCTCCTAACATTTTAAAACCTTTCTGTCGACATTTTTTCACTTCACTCTTTCTTCCCACGTACGAAGCTACGTATATCGCCGGATATCTGTTACCTACGGATGGACAGATATCGAGAGCATCATGACCATATTTGGATAGTGTTACAATTTGTTGAATAATAACATCTCATATCCAACGCGGCGCTCATGGAATAATTGTTAATTATTGTACATTGAACTCTCTAACTCTATGCTGATTGAACGAGAGCGTACAGTGAATTTTCGAAATCAGCGCTCGTGACGTCATAACTGCCAGATCTATCATGTCATGTATGACCGCAGTACATGAATTCTAAGGGTAGTCATGTCAAGTTCGCGCGTTTTGTATTCCCTGCCATCAGTAACTGTCGTGACACTTATTTTTTTGTTCAATGTATAATAAAACAATTATTAGATTCGGGCGGTTTTTGTGATATCCAGAATAATCAAGGTCTCGGTAAGGATTATCAGCCTCAGCCTTCGGCTTCGGCTGATAACCCCTACCTCGACCTTGATTATGCTGGATATCACGAGAACCTCACCAATAAACTGTTTAGTAAAGCATTGAGTAAAGATTATTTACAGGCGTTATTAAACTTTTCTTTCACGTCTTTTTCTTAGTGTTCCGGCGTGTTTCGGCGATGTGAGGAAGTGAACTGACTGTTACCGATTTTATCTACACTCTACTCAAGTGTTTTACGGCCTGTTGACATTGAGGTGGGTGACTCCAGTTAGCTGAGGTAAACACGCCTAAGTGGGGTAACCCGCCTCTCCGTATAATCTCTAAGTTTCAATTGATCATGATTACACGATAGCTGGAGTGGCCCGCTTAGGTGGGTTGACAAGTCTGCTAAGTGGCGTAACCCTGACAGCCGGGTTCGTATTTTCGGATGTAAACGTCTCAAGGTGGGGTAACCCGCCTTGCTGGGGTAGAGTTGCCTGAGCAGTTAACTGCTGCCTTTGGCAGAGGCTTTGCATCAATAAACAAGAAAAAAAAAAGACGCAGCACTAAAATGTTGAAGCGAGAGCAGCCAGTGAGAGGAACGTGAAATGCTCTTGGGAGGTCTACGTATTCCCAAGAGTATTTCACAACAATAGTTTGTGCAAAACTTGGGGAAAGTAAGGGGGGGGTGGGGGGGACAGAGTGCAGTATGGGTAATTGGAACAAGCTGTTTCTTTGAAGCAAGGTAAATCGTCTCTACAATTTACCTTAATTCGGCGAATAATTGTTATTATTATTCATTCAAAATATTTCCCCGTTTCTGATTGGTTAAAACCACACGCATCATGATTCACCATAAACAGCTGCTGTTCACCAAGTTTGGAAAGAATCTTCGCCATATTGAATAATGACGTCAATTTAAAGTGCAGCCCGCTCTAGATTATTGAACCGTTGACCGATAAAACCCGGGGACGAGGTTGTGTTATTTTTGGTGAGCAGAAAAACAAAGAGCGAAATGGCGAAACTTCTTTAAGAACGGTGAAATATTTTGGCCTCTGTGGATAACACCCTCCTTGATCTGCAGAATTCTTCATGTCCTACGAAAGCCGAATTCAATAATTGCTAAATTATACGAGCCAGTAAACGAGACAATTAATCAGTTATATCAATTCGTATAAGTAGTCTAAAAGTTTATTTTTTTGTGTGTGTAAGGTCAATTTAAGGATATCGATAACAGGAAAGGGAAAAAAAACAAAATAGGCGATATACGAATACAGCGTAAAAACCGGATAATTCTCTTTACTTTATTAAAATAATTCAATCTGTACTAGTTCTGTTTTTGTAACTACATACAGTGTAAGTACAGCTAATCATCACAGTTAGATTTACATTCATTAACTATTTAACGAAAACATTACTCCGCAATACAAATAATATATAAACAAAAGATAAACTTATTGTTTACTTTGCAAACTACTTCTAGTTACTTCTAGATGCTTTTCAGTCCGTACTGCGCAGTCTCAGTACCCTAATGTTTATGAACATAAAATCTCACTCGAGAAATTGCGAATCGATCCGCGGGGGGTACTTGAACCCTAACCCTTTTAAGGGAACAAGACGATCTAAGATCGTAAGTCGGGCTACAGGAAGATATGCTGCTACTAGTTTTGACCAGCTACTTGTTTGTCCAAGGTCCTCGTTTGTGGGCGTGGCGTAATTTTTTTTTGGACTATAAATGGATCAGTGTAGTGATCTAATAGGCTTCACAAATAAAATGAAGAATATAAAGGCAGAAACCGACACAACGTAGAATGTTTTTTTTGAAGGTTTACTATATTTCGGCTGGCCAAACCAGCCTTCTTCAGATACCTGAAGAAGGCTGGTTTGGCCAGCCGAAATATAGTACACCTTCAAAAAAACATTCTACGTTGTGTCGGTTTCTGCCTCCTTATTCTTAATTTGTTTGTCCCTTAATTAAGGCTATTCCCCGTTTGCGACCGCGTTAAGCGTCGTTCGACCCACCCAGGTTTTCGCGTTTTCCAAAAAAAAGTTATGAAGAAGGTAATTACACATAATTTCAAAACATTGTCAGTTTACTCTGCAATACAATGTTTTGCCTTTTTTTTTTTCGCTGTTCACGTTTGAGTTTAACCATGTCTTGTCATTTCCAGGCTCCTCATGTTATTATGCTGAGGTACTAGGCCTCCTAGTTCGAGACTTCTCCATTTATTTTTTTTTTGGCTTTTTTCCTTTTCCGACCGACCGACCGACAGACCCAAAATCAGAGAACGCATTCGACAGTAAACAAAAAAGTAAATGGCCTAAGAGGTAGCACTTCTAAACAACACACTATCAACCTCGTTCCTAGGGCGTGGGATGGGAAAAGGCCCTGGGACCAAGGTTGAACACACTGTGATATATGTTTTGGTCATTACTCTAAAAGATATAGAGCGTCTTTTATACCACATGTAAATGTTAGAAATAGTTTGAAAAAAAGGACGCTTAATGGCAGTGTAAATCAACCGACGTTTCTGCATTACTGCCTTCTTCAGCGTGTTAAGCGGCCACGGGAAATAACCAGTCCGGGATCGTTATCATTTTCGATAACCTCGACCAAGACAAACCATAAACCAATCGTTGCACAGGTTTTCGTTCACGTGACGTTATTTGGTAGCAACAGTATATAATTCAATATGCCGGTCGACGAGGCGCTGTGATGAAAGGGGCTACTCACAACATCACAATGCAGCTTCATTGAATTAAATTTATGTTTGCTTCATAATAGGTTATGGGATTATGGAATAAAAACAGAAATGTATGGAAGAAAACTGTCTTCGTCCAAAGTTACTGCGAATTTAATTTCCAGATAGACACCGTGTGATATTTGTTCCGCGAGTAAAATGACACAGCGAAGGTAGACAACAAATATTCTTATTCTGTTCACAAAAGCGTTGTTTATTGACACTTATATGATAATAGCTTCCATTTTCCCTCAGGCTTCATTTTCTTGGTAGCTGGCGAAGCTGCTTGTTCAACAGTCTGTAGTAAATATAAACGAAAAAGTGACAGTAAATACATCTTGAAGAGCCGTAACTTAATTTCCTTTAGTTTGCGTGATAACAAACAGACGAGTATAACTTGTAACGGTTAATTCAACAGCCGGGCTCGGCGTAGTAACGCGTAAAATGCAAGTAGCTAACATGTTCACGGAATATTTGTTCCTCCAGAGCTAATTTTTAGAGAGCTTAAAACAAATCTGGCAATACAAACGAGCCGAGAGAGAAAAAACCTGGCAAAAAACAGACTCTCACCGTGTCAAACTCTACAAATTTCACGCGGATTGCAGCGGAAGCCAACCTGACATATGACCTATGTCCGTCTAAAACCACAGGATTTTTGCTTAGCGAAATATTCAAAGATCCCCAGATCGTACCATACAAAAGGGGCAGATCCTTAGAGGTATACTAGTTCAAGCAAAACTTCCCAATGCAGCTATTACGCGCGGATAGGAGTTGCGTAGGCCTGTTACCCCATTGTTGTCACTCGCTGAATACAACAATAGGCTTCATTATATATGACTGGTGTGCCAGAAAACTGACCTAGTTTGGCCGGCATTTCTTGAAAATATTTCAGGACCACGAATGTGTGGACATTGAATCTTGGACTCAAAAATATAGGCAACTTACCTTTTAATGCATTTGCCGATTGACCGTCTCAGGCGATAAAAATACCTCACGTACGTCAGGCAAACATTAGGCGGGGATGAAAAAAATCGCTGTGCCCTTCAATGTCGATATCATGTCGTTCGAATTCAAGCTTGAATTTTTCTTTAGGTCTTGCAGAAGTCTTTTTTGAAGACGCAGTCTTGCCACAAAAAGCTACAAAATCGACATAAATTTGCTGTTTTGATTCTATGGGTACCAGTATCCGCCATCTCAATACCTAGGAACACATCAATTACCGATGTAGATATGGCCGCCGTTACGAACAGCATATCGCAAATCAAAACAACCCCGTGCACTTTTTTCACAGATCGTGCACAACACTAAAAACAGATTAAATCCCAAGTATATAGCGTGAAGATTAACGACATATTTTTTGTGATTGTCGCAAAAATCTACAAGCAACTTAAATCTAATGACAAAATGAAAAACATACCTGATCTGTATGCAAAATTGCAAGCGCTGTTTCACTTTACGAGTAGCATTTTACATCGTTTACGCTGGTTTTCAGCCGCCATATTCAAACACGCGAGGGTCTTCCTTTCTTGGTACTTATCGAATAGAGTTATGGGTAAATTACCCGAGGATAATCGCACAAATAACGAGCAAAGCGAAGTGAATGCGAAAATTCCCGATTTTTGAAATGGCCACCATTATATGACGTCACATGGTTATCAAATCTGATAACGATCCCGGACTGATGACGAGATCGTTATTTGCAATCCGCAACGTTGTGCTGTTTTGAAACTGTTTGTGCATTTCAAAATAAATATTTTTAATATTTACCCTAAATGGAGAGGAGAGGCGGTCGCTTATGAGAGGTTGCTGCAATCTGAGGTTCGACTGTATACAGAAATATGCAAGTTTAATTGAATTTTCATCTTTTTTTTCAGCCGGAAAAATTTTACTAACCGTGCATGATAACTATTAGTGAATCACACTACTTATTGTTCTACTCAGCTGTGGTAAATACACCACAGTTATAAGACAGCGTTTAGAAATGCCACATTTCAGTATCGTAACCAAAATATTTACAACTCAACGGTTAACGCGCGTGAAGAGTGTCCTGCGATTGTTTGCCATTCTAGGAGGTTAGCCAGCTTTCAAAAACAAAACTTTGATTACTTTAGATTTTAAGTCCAATGAAACAATAAACAAGGCTAAAAAAACGTATTTGTATCAATGTCCGATATCAACATCTGATAACGAATACTGAAAAATACAATACTTAAAAACTGCTAATGACCTCCTCGGAGGTATTCATGGCGAGCCAGAGAACGACGGCTTTCATAAACAAAACTTTGATTACTTAAGATTTCAGGTCTATCAAACAATAAACAGGGCTAAAGTAAACGTATCAATGTCTGATATCAACGTCTGATAACGAATGCTGCAAAATACAATAAAGAAAAACTCCTGTTGACCCCCTTGGAGGTATTCAGCCAGAGAATGACGGCTTTCATAAACAAAATTTAGATTACTTAAGATTTCAGGTCTATCGAGCAATAAACAAGGCTAAAATAAACTTGACAATGTCTGATATCCACGTCTGATAACGAATACTGAAAAAAAACAATAATGAAAAACTCCTGTTGACCTCCTTGGAGGTATTCATACCCATAAAAGCGACAAAACTAATGAAACAAAGAGAAAAATAGCAGCGGATAATGTACTCAGTTTGAGCAAAAACAGATAGCCAATGTAAGCTTAGTAATCAAGATAGACATTAAATAACTAGACCTAAGCTTATGACAATTAAGCTTACGTTTATCCTCACTCTGATGAAAGCCACTTTCGCAGTCCAACATGGCACCTTTGTTGTCCTTTCCTAGAGTTTGAATACGACCCACCTTGTCTTTATCAGTAAATGTTCTTCTGTCCTCTGTAGCAACATTCTGTCTACATTTTCTGTATAAAGGCAATAAACTGCAAGGCTGATACTACATTTTCTGTTCACTGAGAACTCATTTGATTCCTGGTATGATTCTGGTAAGACCTTCCCTAAATCCGCTAAATCATTTGATTCTTTTGCTATTTTGAGTTCGCGGAACGACCCGTTTCGAAATATATGCTCATTACACACGCCATCGTTTTGAGTGGATCTACCGCGAACGGTGTGTGGGTCTATATGTTTGCGTATCCGCCATCGACTTCGACATCGTGGAAAGAAGGTTGAGCCTTTATGACGGGTCTGCGGTATTCCCCATTGCACGTGACTGAGTTTTGTGGAGAAATGCAGGGTAAATTTAAAGTCGGCCTCGCCCGACTAATAAGAAAGCAAAAACTGATACCCTTTTTAAGGCCCATACCCGAAAAATGACGCACTATTCAGGGAAAAAACAAAATTATTAATAGCATGAAAAACTGAAAACTTTATTTCTTTTTCCGGCTTTAATATTGGATGTATGAACGACAGTCATCAGTTGATAATGTGGCGCTTTAAGTCTTAGATGACACAATTTAGCAACCCTATCTAAGGACCACACCAGAAACACAGCAAAAAAAGGGAAAAAACAGGTACCCTATTACAGGGCTGATTATATTACCGTAAACACCTAAAATATGTCTGGAATGTTTATTGTGTTGTAACCAATCACATGCGAGATCTTCACACCACAGAAACCACAGGCAATGAACCGTTTCCTATCGGCCACGGAACAAATTATTTTTGTTTTGTTTAAGGGTACAAACTGTCTTAGGAATTTAAAACACCGCTGTTCCCCAAGATCAGTGCTGAGAACCGCATCCAGGTCATCGTTCCAGTTTAGAAAGAAAAAATTTAGAAGTCAACGCGACGCGACGGCGACCAGCTTTACATGTAACGACATCACATGAACCAACAATCGTGATTAGCATAATCCTTGCTAATATTTTTTGTAGAATATGGGGATTGGATTTGTGAGGGCTAACAATTGAACCCTCGAACTACTGTGCGGCAGAAGTTCCTTGATCGCAAGATCGCAAACTGGAAGACCGCCGAACAAATTTGCGATCAGGGGTAACTAATTATTCCGATTTCGATCGTTACAAAAAGTTTGAAATTTCGCTCGCCAAACCGTCGCGTGCGTCCGCCCGGCACATCGGCTTTGTAATTTATCTCAAAATGGCTGAAACCTGTATTTTTCGCTATTTTAGCACAAACTGTTAAATTAAATGGGAAGGAAAAGTAATTGTTTACTTGCTTGTAAAAAGACTGAAACAAAACGAAAATAATTTGTTCCGTGGCCGATAGGAAACCATTCGTTGTTTGTGGTTTCTGTGGTGTGATATTTTAGGTGTTCACGGTAATATGATCAGCGTTGTAAATGACTGAGAACCTCAAAAACCATACCCTATTCCGCGGCATATACCTATATACCCCATATATGGGAGTATCCCCCTAGGGGAATCGATGTCATTCGTTACACACACACCTTATTTTTTTCACCTTATTTGCCTCACGTGAAGCAAAACAAAAATCCTACCAAATTGCAAACTCTCGAGAGTGCGCACCACGGACACACACACACACCTTATTTTTGAAGCCTTTTAAATTCTTTTCTCTGACAGCTTCGACCATTGAGTATATTTTTACAGTTGCGAAGTTGTTTCATCAGGTGATATGAGAAAGAACGAAGCATAAAGCTTCGGGCTGCTTCGCATCCAATGGGGCTGACATGAAACTTTGAATTTACTTCATGTACGTAGCTGCGAAGTGTTTACATTTTGTGATGCCTCACGTGAAGCAAAAAGAAAAATCCTACCCAATTGCAAACTCTCGAGAGTGCGCACTACGGACTCAAAACAATCTTTACCGGCATGACAAACACTGAACTACAATGATTTAAATACCATAGCGGCTAAGAGTTGTTAGATAACACAACTACACAATAGGTATTTTTCGAAACCGACATTTCCTATCAGTCATAATACTATTGTTTAAGCTAATCACAGACAGTCCTTTATAGCATTCGCCCGTGAGACACTTGCCCGTGTATTTACACGGCCTGTATGTCATGTGATCAGCCGTAGCTTACTGTTCAAACAAGAAATCACTAGCTATGTTAGTGTGACAGCCCCCTTCCTGTGAATGTAATTGAAAGAGAATGACAAATAAATATATTAAACATACTTTACAATCCAGAACACGGCAACAAGTCCCAAAATATTGTAATGAGAGCTTTGAATGGAAATTTTCTCTCGCAAACATGGTTTAAATGGACCTATCAGGCGAATTTAGTCAACAGATGAGGTTCCTTAAGGAACAAGTTCGCATTTACTGACTATAGTTTCACGCGCCTTGCATCCGCAAGATGGCAGGATTCCATGTCCCGTAGACAGAAATCGTAATTTTTTTTTTTTTTAACTTCCCACGGCATTGATTTTTTTCTTCATTTTTGGACAATTTGGAGATAATTGTAAATAAAATATGTTTCTGAAAAGAAAAGTAGGGGTCACTGAACGTCCAAAATAGTTAAATCCAAGCAAAGCTATAGCAATTGCAACTGCCCTTCATTGTTCATTTTAGTACTTAGTGCGCGAGCTCATGCATGACGTGCCATGTGAATTTGTGTGTGCAGTAAGGATGCGGAGAAACAATTAGCGCGCACGTCCTTAAAGCCCGGGGGAGGGGCAGTTACTCCCTATAATGGCCTATACGGGGAAGCTCCGCCCGAAAGGGGTACCTTTTTCAGGGTTCAGGTATATAAAAGGGTAGGGATATCTCAAGTTGAGGTATATAAAAGGGTAGGAAAATCGGTCCTTTTGGTATTTAAAAGGGCCTTTAATTATAATATTTCGAATAGACGCCCCTTATGGCTGTATCCGTTTATTTATTAAGCGGTACATGAAAATGAGAACAAGACTTCCTAAAGTAGGTACGTGAGAGGGGTACCTTTCTTCAATAAAAGGTATATAAAAGGGTAAGGGGTTGGATCTCGGGGCGGAGCCTCCCTGTATTAATCTTTGTTAAGTACACCCCCCACCCCCCCCCCCCACCCCCCGGAGGCCTTAAAGTAGTTTACTTCTGCTGTAGTCCAAGTGGTACCAAGAGCGGCTTCAATGCATCTAATAATTAACAATTATTCTTTGAAATCGAGGTAAATATTCTGCCACTATTCACCGAGATTGAGAAGAATAATTGTTTTAGTATATACACAGGAAGTGATCTCAACAACATTTCAGAAGGAAACCATTAAAAATCGATTTAATTGGCCTCTCAATTCATGCTCGGAAAACGTGCAAGCTGTACAAAGCATGCGCGAATTCGCGAAACTATTTACAGAATCTTTGAACATGGAAAATCTATAGTTAATCTTCGAAAAAACCTCCTGACAGTCTAGAATAATGGTCCTTAAACACCGTTCAAATCAGTGGGAATCAAAAGTATGCTTTAAAAATATGCTCTGTTTTTGTTTGGCTTACGCATTATTCACTCGGTAGGGGGTGAATAATGCTCATTAGCCAGAGATAGCGAACCAATCAGATTGCTTAAAACACCAAGATCACTGAGTGTGTATATACTAACAAAACGTATTTTTAATGGCCAATCTTCTTTGTGATACCAGCCTACATGCATTGTAAGGAATCATGGCAGTCGTTTCATCCAAACAAATATCTAGTCCAGGATTATGAATACAAATATCTTGATTCTTTGCAGGCAAATCTTCTTGTGTATCATTTCTTTTAATTAACTCACCTCAAAAACAAGTCTAATACCATTGATGGCCTTAAGTGCGTATTTTTTTATTAGAATCGTGTATATCGGTGAACTGAATACAGTGCAACCCGGGCTTGTTGTTCTTGTCTGGCTCTTCAATCTTAAATCCTTTAACAAACGAAATAAATGAAACTAAGAGTTGATGCCCCACTACAGTAAGCACTAGAAAATTTAATGGTTCCACGTAATGATGCAAATAACCTACACAGTCGACTACCGATGACTCGAACCCTCGCTAACTTGAACCAAAGTCTATTAAACCTTGGATTTCCGTCATGTATTTACGGTAATTTTACCGTCAGTAACTGGAGCTGTCTTAATTGTATAACTCGAACCTCCCGCTAAGTCGAGGCAATTTTCAGTTTCCCTTTAAACCTGCAATATTCACAGCAACATCACCTCTACGTTTATACGTTCTGATGTATACGATGAATTAGACATGTATGTTCAATTGTCACTCGACATTTCTACAGTTTAATTTGAATAAAATGTAGACTGTATAATAAGAAACACAGTAAACATCTTTTTTTTCTCTTTCCGGTCATTTGTTCTTAACTCCCGATTGCTCGAACTCCCTTGAAGCTGAACCTTTTTGAGACACTGAGATGTCTTGATTGGTTTATTTTACTCCGGTCATTAGCAAAAAGCCATAACTTTGCCTATTTATTATTAAAATCAGCCCTGCAACGTGTTCCTTGGGGTGGACAAGAAACTTCTCTTAATTATAAAAGGAGTCAATGTGCGTCTGCATGTACGACTGTCAATGACGATAAACTTCACTTCACCTCGGATCTTAAGAAGTCGACTCTGAGTTTAAAAAAGCTCTTTTCTTCCATTACTTACGTGTCCCGATTTCATTGGTAGTTTTACCAGAAACGTTTACTTCACATTGCTCGAAACCGGCAACTGTAGCACAGTTATTGGTATTAATCTTCATAAGATTGCCTCGACCGCATTGTTGTTGAAGTTTCCAAAACGAACTCAGGGAATGTAGAATTGACACAACTTCCATGCAAGACAGCAAGCACGCGGCAGCAATCTACCGGTAAAGAGATTAACAAGACAAATAAACACTTATAAGTCACCAAAACAGGATGCGTTAACGGAGTGTTTTCAACGTAAACCTATCATTGTCAAGTTATAAAAATGTAGTGAAAAGTATCTTAATAACTTTTTCGATTCACTGAGAACATTTCATGAAAAATCTTGAGCATTTAATGTCCTTAACGTTTTCTTTTTTGTGTTACAATTAATATTTAAAGCTAAGGCCAAAAGACATTGCAGAACAGAATTTCCAACTATTTAAGATTTAAGTTTCTATGAAGTTACTTACTACAAAAATCCCCTTCAACGCCATTTGATGTTCTTTCACTCTCTCTTCGG
>JAHPZR010013628.1:57500-60000 GCA_019787425.1 Platygyra sinensis
AGCCGTTGTTGCATCTGATCTGAGAAACAACAGCAGTCAGTCGGCAGTGACAGCCGACAGATAGTTTTGTATTTGCCGGCTACTAATCTTAAAACTCCATTTCTGAAGCCGTACAGGTATAATTTCTGGATATTCAGTAACACACTGTAAGATAACATCAGCACCAATATCTTCAAGAACAAGATCACTTTTCTTTGAGTCTTGACAACCTTCTAACTCACTTTAATATAATAATAACAACAATAACATTCGCTGATGTTTTGAAGGGAAGCGACGCTACAATTTTCACACTCGCACGAAAAGAACACAAACATTGTGTCATGGGATAATCATTTTGATCTACGTTGAACGAATGAAGTTAAAATAATTTGAGAGAGTAAACGGACTTGACTTTTATTTATACGAAAGTATGTTAATGCGAGATCGAAGAATGCGCGAATTTAGTAAAATTTATACGCGCCACACGCTACAGTCTCTTTGACTTCTACATATCATTGCCTCCGGGTCTGTCCATCAGAGCTCGTTCGAGTTCTTTGTCAGCATCCACCTCATTTGTCTATACTATCCATTCTTCGTTGGCCAGAGAGTTGTCAGCATGTAAATCAGCTCGGCCTTCATCGTTTAACTATTCACTCACTGTTCACTTTGCTTTGTTGACAAGTGCGAGTCGTCATTCTCTTCAGCGATATAATAAATTTCGGAGTCTTCCGAGTCAAAGCTCATTTCAGAATCCGACGAAGTAGAAGATATTGTTGATAAAAACAGAAATCTGTCGACTATGGAGCCCCAGCGAAAAACTTGTGCGGCAAAAAGGCTTCTACGCTCACACATAGTAAAAGGCCCGACTGGGACAGCCGAAGCTTTCGTTCTGGAAGTGACGTCACGGCTTTACTCTACCCAGACTCCCTATGCTCGGTCTTGAACCATACGAAACTCGGTTTCAAGGGGGCACAGAAATTCGAGGATTTAACCAAATCGAAAAATTTTTGCGGCTAATTACTCCACAAAACAAGCTTTATTGTTTTAGCGAAAAAAAATTTTTGAGGGTTAGGTGCACTTTAAAAGGAATGCAAAGGAAAACAGTTTACACGGGTGAACGATCTACGCGGTACTAACCACTCCAACAATTAAAAAAGTTCCACACCTAGCTTAAAAAACTGGCCTGATAACCCTGATAGCAAATAAAAGCACTTTACATTATTGCCTATAATTTTGAGGAACTCGTAGGTGGAAACAGCCGATTGACACCGTACTGGCATCAAGACAACTTATCCCACGCGAGCAAAAAGGTTTTAAGATATCTTATACATGCATGCTTTTTAACCGGTTTCGCCTTGTTCTCAGAAACGTTTGAAAATAAAATTAGTTTTCGGCTTAAGGTCTTAGAAATTTCCCTGATAGCTGCCGGAAAGTTTTGTGCTGTTTTTCTTTTGCCCTTTTTTGTTTTCAAAACATACGACCAGCTTTAGAGCGGAAATAGTCCTACCTCTTTCGTTGTAATGACACCGCTCCTTGGCGTGACATTCTGAGTATAACCTACAGGCTGTGCATTTGAGCGTGAGTTTCCCGTTTCAAGTCGCGTTTGCTTAAAGGACAGTACGGGAACTTTCGCTGTAATATAAGAGTATCATTTTGTTAAGTGCTGCATGTTTTCTGTATACCGTGACTTGGTGAAATATGAGCGAGAGGTCAAGCTTGTTTATCTGAGTCTTCCTTTGGGGTCATCTCACAACACGCCCTGAGCACTAAACAACACCATGAAAACAGAAGTTGAATTAATTATAAAGTGGATAAGCAATCTTTACTCAATGCTGGTTATTATATCTATGAGTGATGTATCACAGTTTGCGTGTGCCTGAATGTATACTTTTTAGCTCAGTAAAGAAGCTCTTTTCGGTTAATAGTTCCTCTCCTGTGGTGACTCATATAGGTAGATAAAAAATATAAAAAAAATTACAGGTTAAGCCATGCTTTGCATATTTGATCAGCAAATAAAAACCAAAACCAAAAGATTAATAATAACCATCAACAACTTCCGTTCTTTTTCAACTCCACATTTTAAAGATGAAGTATTACGCAATGTTGAGTGTCAAGAACAAATGACAGACGTTAGGAATTAGAAACAGGTGTTGAAATTTGAGCCGATAGAAGACGACAAGATCGTGAATTAAAAAATAGGTCCGCGATGCGTACATGTGTGGCTTACGATTTTTAACATATAGTTGGAATCCTGTAGTATGTCCTGTATGTAGATTCGGTTACAATAAAATTGATTCACGTACACGATTAGTAGATGTTTCCCTAACATTGAATTTTAAAGAAAATGTTAAAATGGGTACCGATATTAAATTCATATTAGTGCATCTCAAGACAGTAACACCATAGTTTTGCACTGTTTGCAAGGTATTATTTTGTTTTGTTGAATTTATTATAACACATCCAACAGTGATTGTACCTGTCAAGTAGCAGTATTTTAATTCTTCGAAACAGTTGAATTTTA
>JAHPZR010013628.1:65000-82500 GCA_019787425.1 Platygyra sinensis
AAACAAAACAGCACAACCCGTACCGAAGATTCAACCAGTGTTAAGAGCGCAAAAACTCTTCCACAATCTACACTTATAACACAAGTTGGGTCTGTGTCTGTTGGCTTGTGCAGGAGAACTAACTCGTGATACGATCACCTGAAAAAAATTACTCGAACCCAAGCTTACAACCAAGACTACTTGTTCGCTATAGACACTAGACCACATGACAGGCGCTAGACTCTTGCAGACAAACAAATAAATATAAAAATAAATAAATCATGTGATACCATACACCTTGTTACCTTTAAGAACATTTCGCAACGCTAAGTACTTCACCGGAAATTAATAATATTAGCTGTTATCAATGTTTTTGGAGCAGTTCTTTTGAGTTGCCTGTATCCGATACCGAACCCTTGACCTATCGCGTGTGGGACGTGCTTGTCGCGTCGGCCTAAACTTGTATGTACAAACCATATGAGTTTCCTCGTTAGCGCAAATTTATCCCGGGGGGGTACTTGACAAATGTTTGAGTGAGGGGGTGCCGCCGAGGGTTTGAAACCCTGACCCTGTTTAGAACACAAATACGCTAAAAACCCTACCCTGTGTAGGACAACAACCTCCATTTTAAGACCCTGTTTAGGACAAGCGACAAAATGCACACTCGCTGGTTTTATAGGAATTTACACTGTTTAATAAGTCATTCAAATTGAAGAAATCATGGTCGATGCGTCTAAAACCAAGTTGTTGCGTCTCAACACTTAAACTAAACAAAAAGCCGTCAAGTATTAAGCTCTAAATTAGCGTGGCAAAATGTCGTCATTGCATCTATAGAAGAGCGATTTTTTTTAATAGCAAATCAAAGAGGAATGATTTCTTCAATTTTTGTTTAATGAATAAGAGGAACTTATTTTTGAGGTTAATTTTATTTTGATTAAAGCACTAATAGAACTTTTACAGAGAAAAATATCCCTAAACAACATATATACCAGCGGGATTACCTCATGTCTGCGCGACACAGTGACATCTTTCTTTCATCGCGTTATCCAAGACAAAGAAACTAGACCTACCATATGTCGGTTTACTCAGTTGATGTGGCGCAAATCAGGAAAAAAGAATGCGTCGCTTTTCTGCCGCTGAATCGCAAGCACTTTCAACTTATCGCAGGCTCCGGGTCGCAGGCTAAGAAAAGAAAGAGACTACTCGCAGTCTGGGTTAAAGTCTCTCGGCTCGTAATACTATACCCTGTTTAGGACAGGCTCTAACCTGTTTAGGACAGAAGCAAGTCGAATTGTATACCCTGTTTAGGACAGCGAGGCCAAAAAAAACATACCCTATCCAGCGGCACGTCCCCGTATAGCCCAAATAAGGGAGTACCCCCCCCCCCGGGAAATTTATGCGGTACTGGATAAACCACAATGCATCCGTAAACACCAAAACAGTACAACCCGTACCGAAGATTCAACCAGTGTAAGAGCGTAAAAGGTCTTGCACAATCTACACTCATAACACAAGCTGGGTCTGTGTCTGTTGGCTTGTGCCAGGAGAACTAACGCGTGATACGATCACCTGAAAAAAATTCCTCGAACCCAAGCTTACAACCAAGACTACTAATTCGCCGTAGACACTAGACCACGTGACAGGCACTCGACTCTTGCAGACAAATAAATAAATAAATCATTGAACAATCGTAAGAACAATTGCTGTGGATGACGAATCAAATAATATTATTTTTATAATTCCCTCCAGTCATGCGTCATGAGAGTGACGGTGATCTTGAATCAAGATCAAAACATCCACAGCGCATTTTTTGTCTCATCTTCAGAGAATTTACTTTCGAAATTGTGGGCTTCCACATAGGATAACGTGAGTCAATTTTAAGAAATCTTGATTTGTGAAAGTCGCGGCTTAGGGCCTGTTACTTGGAGGTGGGTATCCCAAGTAGGTGAGGTAACCCGCCTTGCAGTGGTCCAAAAACAACCCGCGTTTACATACTTACTTTTATACTTATTTTATTTATTTGGTGTCTTATACATTGTACATTGACAATCCTCAAGATAAATTTACAATCTGACAATTCATGAAAACTTACAGCCCCAGAGTCCTGGGTTGAAGTTTCTAGAGGTTTTGCGTGGTCGCTAAGCACGTAAACAGAGAAAATGGCGGGCGAACGCGAACGGCGCATTTTGGCGGTGAGTGTTCTTTTCCTCTCACTAGCTGCTCTTGCTGCAACGTTTCAGTGCTGTGCCTCTTTTGTCTTATCTATTGGTGCAAAGCCTCTGCCAAAGGCAGTTAACTGCTCAAGCAAGTATACCCCAGCTAAGGGGGTTACCCCACCTTGAGACGTTTACATGCCTAAATGCGACCCCGGCTGTCAGAGCACACTACCTGGCAGACTGCTCAACCCACCTGGTCGGGCCACGCCACCTATCGTGCAATCATGATCAATTGAAAAAAAAAGAGAGATTTTATGGAGACGCGGCTTACCCCACTTAGACGACGGGTTACCTCACCCACTTGGGGTCACCCACTTCCATGTCAACAGGCACTTAAACACTTGAATTGAGTAGAGCGTAGATAAAATTGGTAACCGTCAGTGCACTTCCTCACATCACGAAACACGCCAGAACACTAAGAAAAAGACGTGAAAATAAAAGTTAAATAAGCCTGTAAATAATCTCTACTCAGTGCTTTACTTAAGGTTACTAGTGCTATCTTGTACCTGTACTGCAGTTTGTACTACATGAGAACGTTTTAGCTAAAGGAACCGCTATTAAATTTGTGGTTACATTCTCTCCTGTCGCGACTTTGCTATATAGTTAAAGGGGCATTGTCACGCTATTGGGCAACTTTATAAAAAGCTAGAAAGTGTCTTCGCATCAATTGAATTCCAAAACTAATGATTAGTTTTGTTATAAGACTATTTGAAAGTACTGAAACTGTTTCCTGTTGCCTGTCGCTACGGATGGCATGGATGGAAATGGATTGAAATTTGAAAAAAAAATGCCAATTTTTTCAAGTTTTAATGCTACGTGTTCCAAAAATCCGCAAGAAATTTATTATGTTTAGCCCTTTCTGATAAAATTCATTTTATATCTTTGTCGTAGCTATACAGAAGCTATTTGTTTATGATTAAAGCCCTCAAGTAATGATTTTAGCACAGAATTGACCTAAAACAGCAAAATCCTCGTGACAATGCCCCTTTAAACAAGGTATCAACTTGAAGTTGGTAAAAGTCAAAAAAAGTTTTTAGTAGTCTATTTGATCCAGTACAGCTGTTTAATCGTCAAGCTTATAAACAGCTGAGGGGCATTATTCTTAAGTGTGCATAGTTGCGAACGTTGTCAGGTTGAAGTAAATCCTTTAACGCAACTACGCCGTTGGCAAAATATCCGTTTCGCAATACCGAATAGCACTTTACAAGTACGTTTATTAAACGCAATAAAACGACTAAAAGAATGAAAATATTTAACCATAATATTTATATTTAATGAAAAGTTTAACCTTACATATTTCAAGGCTTTTAGGCCCCGTCCACACTACTCCGTTTTCAAACGAAAACGGAGCTGTTTTGCTCCGTTTTCAAAAAGATTTGCGTCCACACTTATCGTTTTCGTATCGTTTTCGCCCGTCCACACTACAACGCCGTATCCGTTTTGAAAACGCTTTTATACCCTCAGTGCGCATGCTCAAATGAACTCGACGCATGTGCATTACAATATATCGGTCTGGGAAATTGGCGCCAGTTTGGATACTCACGGTCGAGTGGTCTGGCGCCCGGTCGTGTCTATTTTGATGACGTCACCGTTTTCAGATAGCATCGTTTTCTCCGTCCACACTAGAAAACAGCGTTTTCCAAACAGCATCGTTTTCAAATCGCTCCACTCTGGAGAGCGTTTTCGAATGGCTCCGTTTTCGGTGATCGTTTTCGGCGTTGTAGTGTGGACGATAGCCGTATCCGAGCAAAACAGCTCCGTTTTCGTTTGAAAACTGATTAGTATGGACGGGGCCTTAGTTGCCGTATCAGTGGTAACTCACGAAAGGATGTCAGGAAACGCAAAAATGGGAGATATTTGGTTTAATTGCTGTATAATTTCTTTATAGCGATACTCACTGTTGATAAACATTACGTCATATTCAGCACATGCGCAATGCGCGGTTGGCAAAAAGATATGGCGTCGTCTGAGGTCAAAGGGCTCTCTGAATATTTAACAGGCCTTGACCCCGTTGCAAAGTCACGCTACGAATCAAAACTAACCTACCAAGGACACAGCAATGAAGAAATAATGCTTCCAGATCCTTACGCATTGAAAGAATGGCACAATGATCCCCTTTCCTGGCCTGATCTGTCTTTCGGTGATATCTACACATACTTAATAGACACACCCGGCATCTACACGAGGGAATCTTTGAAGGCGTACAAGTCGCTAGAAGCGTATGAATTTTTTCTAAGCGGCCATGTGAAGCCTCTCTGGTTTCATACTATTGATGAAGATGTACCGTTCTGTTTCATTAAAGGAAAAGTTATTCCATCTCAGCGTCTAAACGATAAACCTCACGAAGCATGGGTTTGTCTTCGAAAGAAGGAAGCCACTGTTCATTGTGCACATTGCACCTGCATGGCTGGGTAAGTTATTTCATATTGAAAGATGAGCCTTCGCCGCTCCCGCGGAGGTCCAAAAATGGTAGCTTATTTTTTTCTCACTCTACAGATTAGGGGAAGTGTGCAGCCACGTGGCTGCTGTGCTTTTTAAAGTGGAGGCAGCAGTGAAACTGGGCCTGACAAAATCTTCCTGCACTAGCGTGGCTTGTCAATGGAATCGCACATTCAGAGAGAAGGTATCCAATAGTTTATCATCTGCATTAAATACTGTGATCATTTATCATGATTATTATTATTGCAATTTGTATGGTTAATTCTCGGACAGGAAATGGTGACATGTACTAGAAAGAAGTGCCAAAAGGTTTTGGGGTGAAAAGTTACAAAGGAAAGGAAAAAGAAAAATAGAGATTGCATGATCCAATTATTAAATTAGTGAATGGTCTGTGATTGGGTAATAGTCGAAGAAAAAAACACCGACTCCAATAGATAGCAAGATAGTAAGAGCTCACTGCCCTTGTACCCAGATTTCCAATGCCAGAGGCTCCCTTCTCATATGCAGTTTTCCAGTAATGATAATTTACAGAAGTCCTGAAGAAAATTTGTAAAAAGTAAATTAATGGAGAAGATGTTGATTCACATCAACTATGATGTGCACAAAAAAGAGTATATATATATATATGTTTTTTTTTCTTGACTAGAATAGACAGTAAGCTAAATATTAAATTTTATGAAATGGTAAAGTTAGTAATAGTTTCATCTTTTTTTTCTTATCAGTTAAATCCCAAATCTGTTGCTCAGTTCAAGGAGTTGTTGAAACGAAATCGTCACAGGGAAGTGCAGTCAGTCTCGTATCAGCCCAGTACAGCTCTTCCTGACATTAATGAGTTGAAAAGTCTTCAGACCGCTTGCCCCAGAGCTGCATTTTTTACACTGATTCCAAAACTGGACCCTGAAGATACAGATAGTGCTTCAGAGGATGAGGATGAGGTTAGTTATATTCCAGAGCCAATTACATCACTGCATCAAGAGGAGTATTCATCTCTTTCAAAGGAAGAGCTTCAAGTCAAGATTAAGGAAGTACTGTTAACGCTCTCTAGAATAACACAAGATCAAATTGTAGAGCTAGAAAAGCTGACCAGGGACCAGGCCATTTGCCCTCTCTGGTTTGAACATCGAAGAGGCAGGATAACTGGCAGTGTAGCTCATGAATTGTTCAGAAGGAAAGCAACTACCCCTCCAGAAAATCTGTTGAGAAAAATTATGGGATATGACTCAAAGGATCTAAGCAAAGTAAAGCCAGTAAAATGGGGAACTGACAATGAAGACAAAGCAAGGGATCATTATGTCATGATTAAATCCAAGGAACATGATGGTTTTGCATGCAGACACTCGGGTTTTCTTATTGATGAGAACAGGCCATATATTGGTGCATCTGCTGATGGCATAGCAACATGTAATTGCTGCAAGCCAAGAGTTCTAGAAATTAAGTGTCCTTACAAATACAAGGATGTTGATCCCATGGAGGCAGCAATGATTGACTCTAAGTTCTGCTTAGACAAAGATGGAAATCTCAAGACAACTCATCAATACTACACCCAGTTGCAGCTCGAAATACATGTTAACCACCTGTTCAATGTTGAAGTTGGTGACTTGTGTGTGTACACAAACAAGTGCATCCATATTGTGGAAGACATCAAGTATGATAAGGACTATGTAGAAAAACTCCTAGGAAAATGTGAATCTTTTTTCCATAGCTATCTCTTGCTAGAGATATTAACAAGGAGCTTGGACAGAATTGATAGTGAATGTGAAATAGATGAGGAAGGCAGTGCTCAACCTCTATTTTGTATTTGTAATAAGCCAGAATTTGGGAAAATGATTGAATGCGACAATGTGTCATGTGACATTGGTTGGTTCCACTTTTCATGTGTTGGTGTTCGTAGAAAACCCAGAGGTGAATGGTATTGTCCAGAGCGCAAAAGTGATGAATAAGTTCATTGCAAATTTTGGAGCATTTCAATGCTTATAGCGTCACTCAAAAATGACATTATGCCTAGTGTAAGAACTTTTCAACCTGACTGGAGTGATCAGCATTAAATTTCCTGTGACAATGTTAATCCAAAATGAAAGAAGTAGTCACAACATGTACTTAAGGGGTATGTGTGAGACCAGTGTCAATGACTCGCATTTGATTGCGAGGCTTATGGGGGTAATGCATAAATTATGCACATAAGAACCAATCATGGGAGAGCTTTTAAAATAAAAATAGCATCATGTCTTCAAAGCATTTAAAGTTTATAATCTGTTCAGAACTGTTAGACCAATGCTTTACTTTATTCACTTTGTCTCAGTGCAAATACAACAAATAACAAATGTTAACAACAAATAATCATGAAGGGTAACAACAACAATTCATCAACAGAGGCTGCCATGGAATCTGGTGACTGATAATTTAAAAATATGTACTGCCCTCTGTTAGTAAGTTATCTTCTCTTGAACGTATGGGTTATTGACCAAGTGTGAGGTCAAGATGACTGGATATTGGCCAAGTCCTTTTTTTGCGTGTTTATGGACCGAGACGAAGTCGAGGTCCATAAACTCGCAAAAAAAGAACGAGGCCAATATCCAGCCATCTTGACCGAACAAACTTGGTCGATAAAGGATTTATTATATGGCTTTTGGTGAAATTTTGCTTGCGGGATACAGCGGGTAGTCCCGAGCGGGCAAGATGGCTCCATCTTGCCCGCTCGGGTAGCCAATCACAGCGCGCAATTTGGTTCATCTTGCCCGCTCATGGAGCTAGCCATATAATAAACAATATTATTACTTAAAAGCAGAAAGGTGATGCAAAACAAACCCAGAAAAGAAGCCGGTTTGGTTCAAATGTTGACAACAACAGGGGAGGGATGGGTGCCACTTTCCCCACCTCCTGTGAGGGTTAATCATGGAGGGCTTAATGTAGAGGGCCATCTTATTATAACTCTTCACATTACTATATAGAATGCTCTGGATGTGGTTATTTTTTATCATTCATGTGAGGTGGTGGATAGTTTTGGAACTTTTGGCAAGATTTTGACATTTAAAAAATATAATTTTTTATTCCCTCATCCCTTGCACAAAGGAGGAACCAAGCATGTCTATTTAATCACAGAGACCACCTTTTTAACAAGGTCATTGAATGCACTAATCACTACTTAACTAATTTTGGCTGTAAATTGCTTATTGCTGCTGTTATCATAACAATATTATCTGCATGAGGTACCAGAGAGAGAGGTAAGATTCCTGCTAGTAGTTTAAAGTTCTTTATCCTCTCCATCATTCTCTCGACATGAATCCTAACTCTGGCAAGTCTACGAGACATTTCCACTTGTCTCATGCTTAGTTGTTTCTTGCCTTTCGTGAAGCTTGGGATTGCAAGCCTAGCACCCCGTGAGGCTAACTCCTCCTCTATTAGAAACCCTCTATCTGCAAGAACTAGGTCTCCATATTCTAGCAGATCCAAGAATCCTGACTGTTGAGTTATTAGTTTATCTGAAGCTCTTCCCCCAAATGCCTTTGAGACAAAAGAAATGGCACCACTTGGGGTAATACCAACTAATATTTTAATGGTGTTATGATGCTTGTAATTAGACCATGTAAGAGCTCGCAGTGTCAGATTACGTGCTCTTTCACAAAATATTTCTGTACAATCAATGATTACCCTGCACTTTGAATATCGTGGTTTAAATAATGATGGTAAAGTACGAGAAACTTCTTCTTTTGAGGGCCATCTAACTAGAAAAGATAACCTGAAGGCTAATGCTGGCAAACCTTCATTCACCAATCTTGAAACTAAACCCTCCGAGACGTTAAATCTGTATGCTAAATCTTGATTAAGGAGGGCAAGCCTCAGTTTCATGAAAATTAAAAGAAATATGCTACCTTTGGACAACACAGTTGAACATGGCAATACTGACAGACAAAAATTTAATGCCCAAATGAAGGTTGCATAGTCTGGAAAGCCTGTAAAAAATTTTGTTTTTTTCGTGGTATTTCCATGTTCAAGGAAATGTTCATCAAATTTCACACTTTTGAGCTCCTCTTTTAGCTTTCTGTTCTCTTCTTGGAGCCTGCTGATCTCTTCATAGAGCATTTTGATCTGCTCTTTCTGCTCCTGGATGTACTTTTCCTTCCCCTCCTGACCACTTGGTTCACCACCTAATACCAAAATTTATAAATACATCATATGAACAACTCAGGGGTGACTTCTTGATTTTGTTTTGGTGTGGAAAGGTAGGAGGGCTGGGGGAGGGGTCCAGCCCAATTCCAGCTCAATATGTATATATCATTTTCCAATGTCCTCTGCACAACTGGTCTCTAAAATCCATACTCTATGATGGGACGCACCAAGTTTCCAGTTTTTTATGATGCAGGAGAACTTATCAGCTGCAACAACACTTGATGGAATGTTCATGATTTTCCATGTTTCTAGTAAATATGCACATCCCCCTGACCCTAAGGAAGGAATTTTTTAAGACTACCCCTAGCATGTTGTGTCCTTTAAATGTTATGGCTTTTGAGATCCAAATTCCTTTGGAATTTTCAATCCCCTTCCTTGAGGAGGGGGAACATCCTGACCATTTTTTACTTCTTTGAAGATTTGAAATTTCTCCAAAAACTATCCTACAACCCCCACAAGGATGACAAACCGGAATATAATAAGGACTAAACAAAACATTCTAGAGAAATTTACGTACGTGACAAATCTAGGTCAATGGATGATGCCTCTGTTTGGACTGGTACTGAAGTGTTTCCACTGCTTAGTGAAAGGTCTAGAAGTGCCTCTGCCCCTTCGAGGAGTTCTTTTCTATCCTTCTTAGTTTTCTCTTTTATTTCAGACCGCCTAAGGCAACGCAGGTATCTTTCCTTTTTCTTCTGGCAGCGTTCAAAGCATCCTTCTTCCATGTAACCCATGAGAAGGCTCGGAACATAATCTGGGTCATTCGGATCGTCTGTTGTTTGTCCTTGAAGACAAAGGTTTGACAAAAGTGATGCAAGCTCGAAAATGCAAAGAAAATACAAGATACCCCGAAAATAATAGAATAGTAATACCCCAAAAGCAAAGTTTGTTTTATGACATTTTTCTACTGAAAGCATTAAGCAAAATTGGAACATACCCGAAAGAAAATGGACACTGCAAACACGCTCGTGCTCTGAAGGCATCCAGTTCTTTCGGTGAATTGCATTAATCCAAGCTGATCTTTTAGGCTCCCGATCGGGAATCCTCAAAAATGTTATCCCTGATCCTTTTTCAAACCGTCTTGCACAATTCATCACACAACAACTCACTGGCATTGTTTCTGAACAAAAGATATCACTGACCCATTACTCAAACTGTTGCCTCCAATGCGTACTTTTTGCCAACCACGAACCACAACACTGCCACGTGACTAAGCTGGTGACGTCAGCGTGCGTATCGCTATAAGTCTTGATAAAAGTGCGAGGGAAATGTCAGCCTTGCTTATTTGGGCTTGTTTTATTTAATGAGTAGAATTAGTCTCCTTTGGGGTCACACGAAATGGTGCTCGCCGAGGAAGCACTGCAAGACGACTGGAGATTACAGAGTAAGGCCTCTTTTTGTGTGGCTTACACGAAGTGTTAAAGCCACGCTATGCCATCACCTGATTTATTTATTTATTTGTCTGCAAGAGTCGAGTGCCTGTCACGTGGTCTAGTGTCTACGGCGAATTAGTAGTCTTGGTTGTAAGCTTGGGTTCGAGTAATTTTTTTCAGGTGATCGTATCACGCGTTAGTTCTCCTGGCACAAGCCAACAGACACAGACCCAGCTTGTGTTATGAGTGTAGATTGTGCAAGACCTTTTACGCTCTTACACTGGTTGAATCTTCAGTACGGGTTGTACTGTTTTGGTGTTTACGGATGCATTGTGGTTTATCCAGTACCGCATAAATTTCCCGGGGGGGGGGGGGTACTCCCTTATTTGGGCTATACGGGGACGTGCCGCTGGATAGGGTATGTTTTTTTTTGGCCTCGCTGTCCTAAACAGGGTATACAATTCGACTTGCTTCTGTCCTAAACAGGTTAGAGCCTGTCCTAAACAGGGTATAGTATTACGAGCCGAGAGACTTTAACCCAGACTGCGAGTAGTCTCTTTCTTTTCTTAGCCTGCGACCCGGAGCCTGCGAGAAGTTGAAAGTGCTTGCGATTCAGCGGCAGAAAAGCGACGCATTCTTTTTTCCTGATTTGCGCCACATCAACTGAGTAAACCGACATATGGTAGGTCTAGTTTCTTTGTCTTGGATAACGCGATGAAAGAAAGATGTCACTGTGTCGCGCAGACATGAGGTAATCCCGCTGGTATATATATTGTGTTAGGGATATTTTTCTCTGTAAAAGTTCAGGACGAGAACAATGAGAAACTTGACCTTGCAGGAAATATGAAGATTTACCTCGATGCTGATAAGGTACAACATCGTTATAATGACTCTAGGGATACCACTAAGCTTGCGATGTTTCAACAGCTTTAACTATTTGGCGTACACCCCGTAGTATACAGCTGTTTCGAGAAAGGTTGTCTTGCGTGGAAAAGCGCACGCAACAATGCCGAAAGTTATTGTGGGTAATGGTGGTTTTACGATTGCTTGATTGAACCTCAAGGTGTTTCAGGGTGCATTCATCCTTTCTCCTTCCTTGCTGCTGAATCACTTTAAAACTCAATCAAGCAATGCCAAACGCTTACTACCCATAATGCCAATCGCATGGTCGCATAAGCTTTTACACTTTTGTGAAACAACCTTTGTCGAAAAAGCTGAAAAGGTGGTCTTGGACCAGTTTGCCACAAAAATAACAAACATAAACAGTAGAAAATATTTCTTGTTTTCAATTGTAATCCTCAAACGTGGGGCGGCTGTGTAGACGGACCGGGACGAGGTTCAAGCCGGGCAAGTAAACACAACACTCTTGAGGTTTCTTTAAGCCGAGCAAAGACAACAGTAAACAACTTAACCTCGATGACCTTCGACAACATGTGTTCTTTTGAGACCGGTTCCGGCCGGTTTTTGAGACTATACGGTATGTCACGTAATTGTCACTAAATGTGCCACTACAGCTGGGGGGGGGGGGGGTGGGGGGGGGGGGGGAGAGGAGGATCACACCACCCCGTTCAGCAGCACTGATTTGGACTTTCTTTGAATACTTTAGTCTTTTCCCGTCAATCTGCGCCATTTCCACACTTTCCAGGAAAAACAATTAAGGCGGGGGTACACATGAATTTAAGTGAAATTTTGGTAAGTTTAAACAGAGGTTGAAAGGGAAAAAAGGGTTATGGAACACCATCAGACATGCAGTTGCCCGACCGCACAATGGCACTCCAGGTTGTTGGGCAACTGTTTGGAGTGTATCTACCAAATTTTAACTTCAAATTCTAATTTTAAAACAACACCAAATCTTCAAAATTTCCTATTTCTATAAATTTTACTATTTATCTCCAAATTTACCTAAAAAAAAACAAAAAATTTACAAAACGACCCAAAACATAGATATGTGAAATGAGCATAGAGATTCTTGATTGCTTGAAACGTAAACGAGATATTTGATTTAAAACATAATACCCAGCCAAAATACGGATTTCATGTGGATCCCCGCCTTAAGTCCAATGCGTCGGATTTATGACGAGGTCGCGTGACGTTCGTCGTTTCAAGAACATCCATCTTATCTTGTAGAGCATACAGAGGGCCACATATGCTTTATTATAAAGAAAAATTAATTGAAAGCTTGGATCGGAGGAGGTATTTAAAAAGTATCTAAAAGCTTCCCCAGCTTTCAAATACCTCCGGATTAATAGAGGGGGGAGGAACAGAATAGGGAGGAGGGAGAAATGGCCCAAAAAAAGTTGGGAGGAGGGAGAAATAGGGGGAAAAAGTAGGGAGGAGGGAGAAAAAGAAACGTAACCGTTTAGGGAGGAGGGAGAAATTGGCTCAAAAAGTAGGGAGAAGGGAGATTTACCCCCCTGCCCCCCCCCCCCCCCCCTAAATAAGACTCTGACTTTGTACTTTACTTTCTTTACTTTACTTTCATCTCTTCTTCCCTACTTACATTTGAAACTACTTTCTTCTCAACTCCTGAAGATTACCTTACCAAGAAATTCTTCAGGAGAAATGGCGCCATGGTTGTGGTGGCTTGATGAAAAGTCCGGAAGATGGCGACAAATGGGAGAAATGAAGCCAGCTGATCCTTCAAGAACCAAACGAGCAGCAGGTGGCCGGAGGTTTTACATCGGCGACATTCAATCTGACAAAATATCATATATCAACATTGACATCCCGTGGAAGCGCTGTTACGTTCGAGCTCAGGCTTACACCAAGACCAAAGATGGCACGCAACCCGTTGTGGGGGCCGAAGTCACAGTGATTGGCAAGGAGAATGCCAACGAGGAACAGTACTATGGATATACCAAGGTATATACCAATAACAACGGAATAGCTTGCATTCCAGCTTGGTGCGATTCGTACGTCGTTTTACAGTCAAGCAAGAAGTCGTATAATGCAGTTGGCCGTGAGCATGTCATTCAGCTCAATACTGATGACCAGGTAACCCTGAAGAAGCTGTCGCCTCAGTTAGAAGCATCATCTATTCTAGAAGGGAATAAATCGACTTCGTATCAGTTCACAGCAAAAGTAACCTCGCAGGCAGGGCCCATATTCGCTGGGGATGAGTGGAAAACATGTGGCGAGGTCAGTGACACTCTGGTGGCGTTCGCATTTTACTTGGAGGAAGAAGAAATCGAAGTGGATGAGTTCGATGATTTTGGTTCCTTGCCACCTGGCCACCCACTATCATGGTACACGACAGATGCTAGAAAGCCAAACCAGAAACCAAACAAGTGCTTCATGAAAATTAGAACTGAATACGATTTTGCAGCACCAGTTCCTATGGTATCAGTGCTGAGTTTCACACCTGACGGGCAGATCAGATACGGATTTTCCTTAAAAAAGCAAACACCCACACAGGAAAAACCGAGTAATGTTTGGTATATAGGATATTTCGGAGTAGCTTTTGCTTGTGTGGAATATCGATGCAGCGAAAAAGACAAAGACACGTTTCTTGTTGTAAATTTTCTCACAGATGTTTGTGTGTTTGCGCGACCGATCCCTCCCCTCCGTCTCAAGAAGTATCAGTATAAAAAGTTTACTCCCACCTCGCTCAGACGTACACGCTTCTATGCTCCATTCGATGTCTCTGACGGTAAATTAGGACTGTACACAGGACCTGGGAAACTTGCAGAAGAACGATGCAAGGCTGGAGGAGAAATAGCTGTAGGAGAGGGCACTACAATGATAACAAGCGCTGGTTATGCAGTGGAAGCCATTGACGAGCTTGAGTGTCCTGAGTCCAGATGAACTTCCCGAATGGCGGTGGGATGATCGACATTAGGGCTTTGGTCCATAATTGAGATTTTCTCCACGGTTCAACTAATACCTCTTTGAAATGGTACCTTTTAAGTACATCGCGAAAAGAATAATTAGCGAGCAATAGAAAACAATTGTTAATGCCCAGACTGTGTAGTTTAAGTCACGTGAATTAGGCCTCGTTAAGTTTAATTCATGTTTAAGTTGTTTTTTAAAATTCTGATTTTGATTTTAATTTTCATGATTTTTCTCAAGATACGTAAAAAATAAAAACAGATCATTCAATTCGCTAATTTCAGAGGGCAGATCTCCTGTTTTGTTTCAAAATGGAAATATCTTTCAATTGTCCGCGCTTATGTGTTTAGGAGATTGGTGGGCACAACCTCTTGAAAGGTATCAGTTTGTCAATAATGGTGTCACGCGAAATTGAAATTATGGGATTGGCGGGATTGCATTCTTTTGGGATGATCCAGAACAGGATCAATAATCCAAGTTCACTCAAGGGGACGGATGGATGTTTAGGTGCGTTCGCTTGGGGTGATCTGGATCAGGATCGGTGATCGAAGATCACTCAGATCATGTTGTATCAAAGAAACTGATGAATGCACTCTGGTCGAGGAGTCATCAGTTCCTGATCAATCAATCAATCAAACTATCTCTATTTACACTCACTCAACACTCCAGAACAATGAAAATATGAAATTAATAATGAGATTACTAGCTTCCTGGAATGACCATAGAGGCTAGTAGTCCATTCCCTTAATTTCCCGTTCTTCACGCGCCCTATAGGGGCTGAACCCAGGCGGGCAAACCTGCATGCGCGTGCTCAGAACGAACCAATCAAACTGTGCTAAAGGTCCCAACCGTTAGCACATACGATACGCGCGTCAAACAAGTCGCGCCTGCGCGGGAAACTTTATTTTTATTACAATTGGTGCTAATCGCGCAATTTGATTGGCTAAATTTCCGTTGTCGTTAAGGTTGCTGAACACAGTTTATGATACTTCTGTTTCATTTACCTTTTTGGTCGCCAAAAATGGCAGCAAGCAAGTTAACAAAACAAACTTCAACTCACGTCATGTATAGCGTGCGAACGAGAGATGCGTAGTAGTAATGGGCGCGGACGTCCTTAAGGGCGTTCGCGTCCATTGCTACGCATCTCTAGTGCGCACGCTTTTCGTTTGACACGCGCGTGCCACGTCAAGTATTTCAAGCGCGCTCACCGAGTCGAAACTCAACAAAGTATAGAGCTGACACGGCAAAAAAGGTGGCGTTTACCGTGTAGAAAACGCGCGGTGAATTTACGCAAAACGTGGCATTTGCATACATTTACTGGTGTTCACCAATCGGAAAATCCAAGGTTTTCCAATTGTTTTGCTGTCGGTGAATTCGAGTATTCGTTCCATTATCCGGTATTTTCCCATTACGGTGAACGTCGGAAAACGCATGTTTTCTGGAATTTGCCGGTCTGTTAACACTTGGTGAATGTCTTGTTTGCCTGTGTTCACAGATGTTTTCCCGGTGTAAAACTTCACGTTCACTCACGGTTTACAGTTGAAAACCGGCATTTTCCCTTGTTTTCCAGAACGGCAAATGCCATTAAATTTCGGAAAACACACTGTTTACCAGAATTCACCGCTCCGTTAACGTAAGGAAAGCATGGTGCACTCCCGCGTTCACAGAAGTTTTCTCCTGTTTTCTTGTATTATCCCAGAAAGGTGAATTCAAGGGAATTCAAGAAAACGCATATTTTCCAGCGTTCACCGTTGGGTAAACGCACGGAAATTATTGTGTATTCCTGCGTTTTCAGCCGTTTTCTCTGACAGCAAACGCGCGTGAGTTAAAGAAAACGCTTGTTTCTTGGCGTTCACCGTTCAGTTAATGGATTGAAAATTGTGCGTATTCCAACGTTTTCCTCGCGTTTTCTTGCATTTCCTGGGACGGTGTATTCGGGTGTTTTCAGTGCGCATCGGCCGGCATTGCTCGCTCACTCTCACCCCGTGTTCGAGATTCTTTTGATCTTTCTTCAGTCCCACGACCTGCTGGCTACCAATGTTCAGGCGACTAAAGCTCATTTCCTTTCCCAGTCAAAACTGCAAAAACAAAAGGCATTGCTAATTTTAAAAATATGATTTATTTAAAATTCTGTGGCGCTGTTTACTATCTACAGATCTACAATTATTCACATAAAATATGAGCGTAATTTTAACTATATTTTCCTACCCTAACAAACCAGTTGCACATTATAGAAATCACATCTGCTATTAGAAAATGGTTTATCACAGCCTAAATTCCTGCCTTGCAACGGTTTTCTGACACAGATCGCCATTTCGTGGATTTTCGTGACTATACCATCGTCCTTTTCGAGCCCCTTTTGCTACGTCATTACTAATCACGCAATCATGGCGCAATCGTGGCATCAAATCAATTCCTTCGAGCTTAACTTTTGTTTTATTTCTCACGGTCAAGGTCTTCAAGTTCAGTTTTATTTAAGGGGTTTTCGTCACAGAATTCTGTTTCAAGTATATTTTCTCCTTCCAAGAGTTTATTCCTCTCAATGTGAGTACTTTTTATTGTTTTTTACACTGATACGCGCAGTTTATTAAAAATTTTTACAGGGCTTTATTTATTCAATTGATTATCCCCAGGGGATTTGTTTCCACCTGCACGACACGCTGCGCTTTAACTTTTTCTACTCTTCGGTACTAACATTATTTTATTTTCAGCGTTAAATAGAAACATTTTTTAAAAAACCTTTTTCGCTTTCCTTTGCGAACCTTATCAAAGCCTTCATTATATGCAAAATTATAATTTTCTTCGTCTGCAAAGTTCGTTTTTACGGAGGGTCACAAGCTCTTCTTCAGTATCTCTTCCTTTTCTTTTCCGCTGTGCTTTGCCCCTGGGGATTCTCAACCATGCGAGCCTTGGTGTCGATGTTCCTGTCTTTTTCCACCCAGGTGATGTCATATCTTTTCCTTATTCCTTCTTCTCTTGATTTCGATACCCTCGCAATGGTTACCTAATACATAATACAATTTTACAAATCCATTAGTCATTCAGGTGCTGCTTTTCGATTTGGATAGCACGCAGTCTCAAATTTTAGACTGTGCAAGGTCTTGTCTGCCGCTGCTCTTTTGACAGGACCAGATGGCTGTTGGCCCAGCAGCCTAGTACCCGATTTAGGGTCCCTTTCTCAAGGCTTACAAGTGACCCCCTTTTATTGCTTTCTTCAGGAATTTTTGTTTACTTTTCCTATGTCCTTTCAAAAATTTTTTTTGAATCTTTCAACCTCAGGTTATTTTGAAGAAATTAAAAAATTTTTCCAGCCTGAAATTCATTTAAATATGATTAACACAAATTTAAATTTTTTCCAGCCCGAAATTCATTTAAATATGATTGACACAAATAAAAACAAATTATCTCTAGCATTTAATTCGACTATAGCACACAATTGAATGAATGAATGAATGAAAAAGAAAGAGAGGCCAAGATTAATCCAAAAAGAAGGAATTT
>JAHPZR010013628.1:95000-102161 GCA_019787425.1 Platygyra sinensis
GGGGAGGTTAAAATTAGTATTTAAAGTTAGTGATTAAGTTAGGAGGAGGGGAAAAAAAATTTTTAGACTTAAAAAATTTGATGTGTATATGAATGAAACTCAAAATTTTACCCAAGGGGTATCTATTTAAAACATAAAAAAAATAATTAAAATTCAGAGACCCAAAAATGTAAGTTTAAATGATTTAATGTAATAAAAACATTGTATGAAAATTACAATTAGTATTTGAAAAACTGAATACTCTCTTGTTATTGAAAAGGAAAAAAAATATATACAGCATTTTTCGTTCTATAAAAAATATGATCTATGTGAATCGAAATTAACAGATTAATGGTATTTTTCTTCTCAAAAATATGGGGTCTATATGATTAAAAATTATATAGATTATTGGTATTTGTGAATTCTCCATTGAGAAATAGCCAAGTGGCATGATGAACATCATAATAGAACCAAATATTATCTTTAGAGTCTAAGCTGTTATTAATATTCCTTTTTGTAGTGTGGTCCAGTGCTGAGATGTAAGAATCCATTCTGTTATCAGGTACTTTGAACAGCCATTACCCAGGAAAAACAGCATCAGCTTAAATGTGTCGGTATCTCCAATGGTTTTCTTCCAAAATAATTGTTGGATGTCTTGTGGCCAGGTGGATAGTGGGTAAAAAGCATCTCCATTTAACAGAGTAAGTAAATTCCTTCTTTTTGGATTAATCTTGGCCTCTCTTTTCTTTTTCATTCATTCATTCATTCAATTGTGTGCTATAGTCGAATTAAATGCTAGAGATAATTTGTTTTTATTTGTGTCAATCATATTTAAATGAATTTCGGGCTGGAAAAAATTTAAATTTGTGTTAATCATATTTAAATGAATTTCAGGCTGGAAAAATTTTTTAATTTCTTCAAAATAACCTGAGGTTGAAAGATTCAAAAAAAATTTTTGAAAGGACATAGGAAAAGTAAACAAAAATTCCTGAAGAAAGCAATAAAAGGGGGTCACTTGTAAGCCTTGAGAAAGGGACCCTAAATCGGGTACTAGGCTGCTGGGCCAACAGCCATCTGGTCCTGTCAAAAGAGCAGCGGCAGACAAGACCTTGCACAGTCTAAATTTGAGACTGCGTGCTATCCAAATCGAAAAGCAGCACCTGAATGACTAATGGATTTGTAAAATTGTATTATGTATTAGGTAACCATTGCGAGGGTATCGAAATCAAGAGAAGAAGGAATAAGGAAAAGATATGACATCACCTGGGTGGAAAAAGACAGGAACATCGACACCAAGGCTCGCATGGTTGAGAATCCCCAGGGGCAAAGCACAGCGGAAAAGAAAAGGAAGAGATACTGAAGAAGAGCTTGTGACCCTCCGTAAAAACGAACTTTGCAGACGAAGAAAATTATAATTTTGCATATAATGAAGGCTTTGATAAGGTTCGCAAAGGAAAGCGAAAAACGCTTTTTTAAAAAATGTTTCTATTTAACGCTGAAAATAAAATAATGTTAGTACCGAAGAGTAGAAAAAGTTAAAGCGCAGCGTGTCGTGCAGGTGGAAACAAATCCCCTGGGGATAATCAATTGAATAAATAAAGCCCTGTAAAAATTTTTAATAAACTGTGCGTATCAGTGTAAAAAACAATAGAAAAGTACTCACATTGAGAGGAATAAACTCTTGGAAGGAAAATACACTTGAAACAGAATTCTGTGACGAAAACCCCTTAAATAAAACTGAACTTGAAGACCTTGACCGTGAGTAAAATAAATCTGAATTGTTGATGCCACGATTGCGCCATGATTGCGTGATTAGTAATGACGTAGCAAAAGGGGCTCGAAAAGGACGATGGTATAGTCACGAAAATCCACGAAATGGCGATCTGTGTCAGAAAACCGTTGCAAGGCAGGAATTTAGGCTGTGATAAACCATTTTCTAATAGCAGATGTGATTTCTATAATGTGCAACTGGTTTGTTAGGGTAGGAAAATATAGTTAAAATTACGCTCATATTTTATGTGAATAATTGTAGATCTGTAGATAGTAAACAGCGCCACAGAATTTTAAATAAATCATATTTTTAAAATTAGCAATGCCTTTTGTTTTTGCAGTTTTGACTGGGAAAGGAAATGAGCTTTAGTCGCCTGAACATTGGTAGCCAGCAGGTCGTGGGACTGAAGAAAGATCAAAAGAATCTCGAACACGGGGTGAGAGTGAGCGAGCAATGCCGGCCGATGCGCACTGAAAACACCCGAATACACCGTCCCAGGAAATGCAAGAAAACGCGAGGAAAACGTTGGAATACGCACAATTTTCAATCCATTAACTGAACGGTGAACGCCAAGAAACAAGCGTTTTCTTTAACTCACGCGCGTTTGCTGTCAGAGAAAACGGCTGAAAACGCAGGAATACACAATAATTTCCGTGCGTTTACCCAACGGTGAACGCTGGAAAATATGCGTTTTCTTGAATTCCCTTGAATTCACCTTTCTGGGATAATACAAGAAAACAGGAGAAAACTTCTGTGAACGCGGGAGTGCACCATGCTTTCCTTACGTTAACGGAGCGGTGAATTCTGGTAAACAGTGTGTTTTCCGAAATTTAATGGCATTTGCCGTTCTGGAAAACAAGGGAAAATGCCGGTTTTCAACTGTAAACCGTGAGTGAACGTGAAGTTTTACACCGGGAAAACATCTGTGAACACAGGCAAACAAGACATTCACCAAGTGTTAACAGACCGGCAAATTCCAGAAAACATGCGTTTTCCGACGTTCACCGTAATGGGAAAATACCGGATAATGGAACGAATACTCGAATTCACCGACAGCAAAACAATTGGAAAACCTTGGATTTTCCGATTGGTGAACACCAGTAAATGTATGCAAATGCCACGTTTTGCGTAAATTCACCGCGCGTTTTCTACACGGTAAACGCCACCTTTTTTGCCGTGTCAGCTCTATACTTTGTTGAGTTTCGACTCGGTGAGCGCGCTTGAAATACTTGACGTGGCACGCGCGTGTCAAACGAAAAGCGTGCGCACTAGAGATGCGTAGCAATGGACGCGAACGCCCTTAAGGACGTCCGCGCCCATTACTACTACGCATCTCTCGTTCGCACGCTATACATGACGTGAGTTGAAGTTTGTTTTGTTAACTTGCTTGCTGCCATTTTTGGCGACCAAAAAGGTAAATGAAACAGAAGTATCATAAACTGTGTTCAGCAACCTTAACGACAACGGAAATTTAGCCAATCAAATTGCGCGATTAGCACCAATTGTAATAAAAATAAAGTTTCCCGCGCAGGCGCGACTTGTTTGACGCGCGTATCGTATGTGCTAACGGTTGGGACCTTTAGCACAGTTTGATTGGTTCGTTCTGAGCACGCGCATGCAGGTTTGCCCGCCTGGGTTCAGCCCCTATAGGGCGCGTGAAGAACGGGAAATTAAGGGAATGGACTACTAGCCTCTATGGTCATTCCAGGAAGCTAGTAATCTCATTATTAATTTCATATTTTCATTGTTCTGGAGTGTTGAGTGAGTGTAAATAGAGATAGTTTGATTGATTGATTGATCAGGAACTGATGACTCCTCGACCAGAGTGCATTCATCAGTTTCTTTGATACAACATGATCTGAGTGATCTTCGATCACCGATCCTGATCCAGATCACCCCAAGCGAACGCACCTAAACATCCATCCGTCCCCTTGAGTGAACTTGGATTATTGATCCTGTTCTGGATCATCCCAAAAGAATGCAATCCCGCCAATCCCATAATTTCAATTTCGCGTGACACCATTATTGACAAACTGATACCTTTCAAGAGGTTGTGCCCACCAATCTCCTAAACACATAAGCGCGGACAATTGAAAGATATTTCCATTTTGAAACAAAACAGGAGATCTGCCCTCTGAAATTAGCGAATTGAATGATCTGTTTTTATTTTTTACGTATCTTGAGAAAAATCATGAAAATTAAAATCAAAATCAGAATTTTAAAAAACAACTTAAACATGAATTAAACTTAACGAGGCCTAATTCACGTGACTTAAACTACACAGTCTGGGCATTAACAATTGTTTTCTATTGCTCGCTAATTATTCTTTTCGCGATGTACTTAAAAGGTACCATTTCAAAGAGGTATTAGTTGAACCGTGGAGAAAATCTCAATTATGGACCAAAGCCCTAATGTCGATCATCCCACCGCCATTCGGGAAGTTCATCTGGACTCAGGACACTCAAGCTCGTCAATGGCTTCCACTGCATAACCAGCGCTTGTTATCATTGTAGTGCCCTCTCCTACAGCTATTTCTCCTCCAGCCTTGCATCGTTCTTCTGCAAGTTTCCCAGGTCCTGTGTACAGTCCTAATTTACCGTCAGAGACATCGAATGGAGCATAGAAGCGTGTACGTCTGAGCGAGGTGGGAGTAAACTTTTTATACTGATACTTCTTGAGACGGAGGGGAGGGATCGGTCGCGCAAACACACAAACATCTGTGAGAAAATTTACAACAAGAAACGTGTCTTTGTCTTTTTCGCTGCATCGATATTCCACACAAGCAAAAGCTACTCCGAAATATCCTATATACCAAACATTACTCGGTTTTTCCTGTGTGGGTGTTTGCTTTTTTAAGGAAAATCCGTATCTGATCTGCCCGTCAGGTGTGAAACTCAGCACTGATACCATAGGAACTGGTGCTGCAAAATCGTATTCAGTTCTAATTTTCATGAAGCACTTGTTTGGTTTCTGGTTTGGCTTTCTAGCATCTGTCGTGTACCATGATAGTGGGTGGCCAGGTGGCAAGGAACCAAAATCATCGAACTCATCCACTTCGATTTCTTCTTCCTCCAAGTAAAATGCGAACGCCACCAGAGTGTCACTGACCTCGCCACATGTTTTCCACTCATCCCCAGCGAATATGGGCCCTGCCTGCGAGGTTACTTTTGCTGTGAACTGATACGAAGTCGATTTATTCCCTTCTAGAATAGATGATGCTTCTAACTGAGGCGACAGCTTCTTCAGGGTTACCTGGTCATCAGTATTGAGCTGAATGACATGCTCACGGCCAACTGCATTATACGACTTCTTGCTTGACTGTAAAACGACGTACGAATCGCACCAAGCTGGAATGCAAGCTATTCCGTTGTTATTGGTATATACCTTGGTATATCCATAGTACTGTTCCTCGTTGGCATTCTCCTTGCCAATCACTGTGACTTCGGCCCCCACAACGGGTTGCGTGCCATCTTTGGTCTTGGTGTAAGCCTGAGCTCGAACGTAACAGCGCTTCCACGGGATGTCAATGTTGATATATGATATTTTGTCAGATTGAATGTCGCCGATGTAAAACCTCCGGCCACCTGCTGCTCGTTTGGTTCTTGAAGGATCAGCTGGCTTCATTTCTCCCATTTGTCGCCATCTTCCGGACTTTTCATCAAGCCACCACAACCATGGCGCCATTTCTCCTGAAGAATTTCTTGGTAAGGTAATCTTCAGGAGTTGAGAAGAAAGTAGTTTCAAATGTAAGTAGGGAAGAAGAGATGAAAGTAAAGTAAAGAAAGTAAAGTACAAAGTCAGAGTCTTATTTAGGGGGGGGGGGGGGGGGCAGGGGGGTAAATCTCCCTTCTCCCTACTTTTTGAGCCAATTTCTCCCTCCTCCCTAAACGGTTACGTTTCTTTTTCTCCCTCCTCCCTACTTTTTCCCCCTATTTCTCCCTCCTCCCAACTTTTTTTGGGCCATTTCTCCCTCCTCCCTATTCTGTTCCTCCCCCCTCTATTAATCCGGAGGTATTTGAAAGCTGGGGAAGCTTTTAGATACTTTTTAAATACCTCCTCCGATCCAAGCTTTCAATTAATTTTTCTTTATAATAAAGCATATGTGGCCCTCTGTATGCTCTACAAGATAAGATGGATGTTCTTGAAACGACGAACGTCACGCGACCTCGTCATAAATCCGACGCATTGGACTTAAGGCGGGGATCCACATGAAATCCGTATTTTGGCTGGGTATTATGTTTTAAATCAAATATCTCGTTTACGTTTCAAGCAATCAAGAATCTCTATGCTCATTTCACATATCTATGTTTTGGGTCGTTTTGTAAATTTTTTGTTTTTTTTTAGGTAAATTTGGAGATAAATAGTAAAATTTATAGAAATAGGAAATTTTGAAGATTTGGTGTTGTTTTAAAATTAGAATTTGAAGTTAAAATTTGGTAGATACACTCCAAACAGTTGCCCAACAACCTGGAGTGCCATTGTGCGGTCGGGCAACTGCATGTCTGATGGTGTTCCATAACCCTTTTTTCCCTTTCAACCTCTGTTTAAACTTACCAAAATTTCACTTAAATTCATGTGTACCCCCGCCTTAATTGTTTTTTCCTGGAAAGTGTGGAAATGGCGCAGATTGACGGGAAAAGACTAAAGTATTCAAAGAAAGTCCAAATCAGTGCTGCTGAACGGGGTGGTGTGATCCTCCTCTCCCCCCCCCCCCCCACCCCCCCCCCCCCCAGCTGTAGTGGCACATTTAGTGACAATTACGTGACATACCGTATAGTCTCAAAAACCGGCCGGAACCGGTCTCAAAAGAACACATGTTGTCGAAGGTCATCGAGGTTAAGTTGTTTACTGTTGTCTTTGCTCGGCTTAAAGAAACCTCAAGAGTGTTGTGTTTACTTGCCCGGCTTGAACCTCGTCCCGGTCCGTCTACACAGCCGCCCCACGTTTGAGGATTACAATTGAAAACAAGAAATATTTTCTACTGTTTATGTTTGTTATTTTTGTGGCAAACTGGTCCAAGACCACCTTTTCAGCTTTTTCGACAAAGGTTGTTTCACAAAAGTGTAAAAGCTTATGCGACCATGCGATTGGCATTATGGGTAGTAAGCGTTTGGCATTGCTTGATTGAGTTTTAAAGTGATTCAGCAGCAAGGAAGGAGAAAGGATGAATGCACCCTGAAACACCTTGAGGTTCAATCAAGCAATCGTAAAACCACCATTACCCACAATAACTTTCGGCATTGTTGCGTGCGCTTTTCCACGCAAGACAACCTTTCTCGAAACAGCTGTATACTACGGGGTGTACGCCAAATAGTTAAAGCTGTTGAAACATCGCAAGCTTAGTGGTATCCCTAGAGTCATTATAACGATGTTGTACCTTATCAGCATCGAGGTAAATCTTCATATTTCCT
>JAHPZR010013630.1:0-18180 GCA_019787425.1 Platygyra sinensis
TTTGTTGCCGGTTAGGTCAGCCTTTTATCGGCTTATCTTTAACAGTGAGTTAAAAGTCCTTTTTCTAGTTACCTAACAGTGCCATTGATGAATGCGCATTTGATCTACACCATTGTTGATCACTGAAACACGCTAGAGTATAACCCTTTTTAAATAGTGGTAACAGCAAAGGTGTGTACAGTTAAATAACCCATATATATATTGTAGGCTACTTCAGCTTTGATTGGGAAATCATTAACAATTACGGTTTTAATAATGATGTTATAAGTAAGACTGCGTAATAGATCAAAAACTGTTCTTGAAAACCAGAAGAAAGGCCTACAACGTGGGTTAAATTGGCGTTAATTGACCAGTGACCATTGAGTTTAAAGATCTTTTTAGTTCCCTGACAACGACGTCAATAAATGCTCACCATATCTCCCATACAGCTATTGATCATCACATTATACCAAAAATCAATAAAGAGTGCAACCTTAAGCAATAGATAAAAATAAACTATGATTTGCAGAACTAGAGTAAAGGCGTGCACAGTTAATTGGGCCTGCGTCGTAGACCACTTCGGCTTTTATTGACCGGTTGTACACGTACAGTGAACTGATTTGTGAATTTAAAAGTCTTTCTATAGCTACAGTACCTGACAACGTCGTTCAGTGAATGCACAACAGATTGCCTACACGATTAACGATCACTGAAACGCACCTTAGAGTTCTTAAAACGAAACTAAATAACGAGTGTAATTTTCACACAATCGTAAGGCCAGAATCATCTCTTCTTTTGCTGATAACGTCATTAATGAATGCTCAAGTTATTTTCGACACAAGTTTAATCACTGAAAAATTAAAAGTTGACTTTTAGTACCTAGTTAACCTGTAGTACCTTTTCGTTACACAGATTCTTACTCTCTGGCCTGGTGTCGTTTTTAAGATATATGTTAACAATATAGTTAACCATAGTTAACTTTTAGTACGTTATGTACAAAAAAATTACTTTTAGTATGTAGTTGATGTTTTAGTACGTTTGGCACATCATTGAACATTATGATTATACAAATTCTGACTGTCTGGCCTTGGAGTCCTTTCCAAGGTTTATGTTAAAAAATAGTAAACCATAATTAACTTTTAGTATGTAGTTTAAGTTTAGGGGTATTGAATGGTCTTTGCGAGCATTTGCGAGCATGCGAGCGGTGAATTTTTTTTTTTTCCGAGCACAAGCAGTGATCAATTTTCTCATGCGAGCAGCGAGCAATTTAGAAAATACGAATGGCAGCGAGTACTTCGTAAATTTTCTGCCAGCTGGAATCTCTCTTTATTAAAACCTTGTTTTGCCAGAAGTAATCTGGCTGACACCTTCAAAACAAGACAACAGGCGAAAAGCTAGGCAACATGATAAGGCCTTATCGTGGTTCAACCACTCCCAGTAACTTACAGCCAATTATGCCTTGTTTAGGGATGTTCGCGCCCAAAACTTCCCACGTACAGATTTTTTTAAATTTTTGATTGCAGGTAGAAAATGATAAGATTAGATTAAAAACTTAATAAAAATCGTGGGTCAAGGAACTCGTTTTGAAGATAAGGCGTAGCACAGACCATAGCATTTCTCGGATTTCCAGTCACTCGAGGCGATTCTGGCCGAATTTATTGCTATCGGCATATATTTAAGTTAAAGAATCATATCTAAGTTATGTGTGTTTAACACAGCATATATAGGCCTATTTGACAGTTCTTTGCTACATATGTCATGAAATCAGGTAGAATTAGCAACTTCTAAGTCACGCACACCTGTATCCGTGTACCAATTCGACCCTATTTGAATAGTATATGAGAAGTCATTAAAACTTGCCACGTACCGGTTTTTTTTGTTTTGTTTTGTTTTTCGTGTAATGGAAAGAATCATATGCCGTTTGCTACAAAGTTACTTCACTTAGCTTCACAAGAGTCAGTGGGTTGAAGATAGCCCGCCTTTACAAGCGAAATGTTTCAGGTAGGGTTACCCTGCCACCTGGGACTGTACTCAAGCTGGTTAGTTTCAATAAACGTCGACAAAACGAGGAGGCATTTTTGCAGAAACATTCATGGCGGTCGCATGTTTCCCCAATGTTTCTGAGTTTCGCATACAGGAAACATTGTTTCCAGTGTCGATTTTTGTTTTCAAGATGCAAATTATGCTTACGCTACACGGCAGGGAATTTTACCGAAATTCCGAGCATGCGAGCGCTTGCAAAAAATTTTGCGAGCACGAGCAAGCGAGCAATTCGAGCACAGGCCAAATATTTGCGAGCACTTTCAAATTGGATGGGACCATTCAATACCCTTATGCTTTGTACGTTTTGAACATCATGGACATTGTGATTATAAGTAAGAGCCCTTTTGTGTAAGTTTCGGAAATGTGAATATTATTCTAAACAATTCAAACCCTACTTCAAGCCTTTCACTTTTGCCTGGCAAAGATGTTTACGTCAACGTGAGTATTTTGAATTTGTTTGTGCACATTTTTTTGAGTATTTTTTTTTTGTTTGACTACGTTTCATTATAATTGAATCGAAGAAGTGAATTTTTTGAATTTTTTATTGCCAATTTTATAGACCAGGTCACGCCTTTTCGTTCAACTGTTGCTTAACTAATTGCGGCGTGTTAGGATAATAAAGACCTTTGTTTTTCTTCACCGTGCATCGTGACAACATGTTGTAGACAATCAGAAATAAAACATGTTTTTAGAATCCAAATTGTTGTCGTCATGTTATAAAAGAATTGGTTCATGCTTTTAGCTGTGCGTATATCGAGTTATGGATGCACTTGGGAAGTTTGGAGAGCCTTCAAGAAGCTAGAAATGGTCTCGGCTATCGCCTTGAGCAACTCTTACGCTTCTTTCGTGCTCTATAAACTTCCCGCGTGCATCAATAACTCGATATACGCACGATAAGCATGAACCAATTGCTAAATTAAAAGATGTTCGCGCCCATTGCTTCTGGGCATCTCTAGTGCGCACGCTATTCATTAAGGCCCTGGCAAACGAGGACACATTGTTGTGGACACATTGTTGCCCACACAAATGTTTTCCCGTTTGCTCGCAGCATTTGTTGCCGACACAAAAAATGTTTCTGATTTTGTTCAGAAACATTTTGTGTCTGCAACAAATGTTTCCCAGTTTGAACAGCCCAAGAAACATCATGAGCAACAATGTGTCCCAAACAATATGTCCTCTTTTGCCAGTACCTTTAGGCACGCGGGTGCCACGTCACGTATTTCAAGCGCGCGCACCGGGTCAAAACTCAACAAAATATAGAGCTGAAGATTTTTGCGTAAACTTGGTGTGCGAATATTTTTGTTGGATGCTCAGTGACCACAACTGTTTTTTTTTTTCGGCAGATGACTTTCTTTTCTGATTCTTTCCATTATACTAAAAACAAAACAAAAAAAATCTGTAATTGGGAAGTTTTAATTATGTCTCATATACTATTCAAACATGGTCGAACAGGTGTGTTGCATTTTTAAGGCAACTAACTCTACCTGATTTAATGACATATAGCAAAGATCTATCAAATGGGCTGTTAAACACACATAACTTGGATATGACTGATTCTTCAACATAAATATATGCCGATAGTAATGATCTGGCCAGAATCCCCTCAAGTGACTGGAAATCCAAGAAATGCTATGGTCTGTGATACGCCTTATCTTCACGAGTGCGGTGATACCCGATATCTTTTTGCGTTTTTAATCTAACCTTTGGAACGTTTGGGCGCGAACGTCCTTAAGTTAAAGTTGTAACTATAAACTATAACTATACTATAACTATGAACACGTGCACAAATCGAAAAACGTAATTATTACGTTCCAAGTGTAGATCTTGTAGCTCAAATATTCCTTAAGAATGAACAAGAAAAGGAGGCAGTTCCTCATTAAGCAATCGAGCAAGAACCTAATGCGGTGCCGGCGTCAAATCGTTTCAGAACGAAGCTGGTTCGCCGTTTAAAATGGGCCGGTCTCAGAAGTGGTCTCGATCGGCGACGTGTAAACGAAAGGCGTAACTTCATCGAAAGCTATGCGGTTAAAAATGAACCCTGTCTTTGTAAACAGATCGCGGGCTATGCCTTCTCTGTCTTAGCCACATACGCGTGTTCCAATAACGTTATCGCCTTTTCATTCACTGGGCAGGATAGAGGGACTGCTTATACTGTAACCAGTAACATAGAGTTTTATGATCTCTTACACAGGGAGTAAATCATGTGATTTATAACTTCATTTTCAAGACACACGGCTATTAAAGAATTTCAAGAACATTAAAGGGCATTACTCATCAAGACATCTAAGCTATAAAAGACTTTATGAAACAATGCCTGTACGCCTTAAGGTGATTTCTTAGTTTTGCGTTGCGCGTCCCTACTGCGCACAACTTTTGCACCATTTGCGCGTGCACATAAAAGTTCAAAAGGTAAGAGATTTCCCTCAAACTAAGCTTGATAGCGAGATAAATGCTCCTTTTCTCTCAAACGAGCAAGGTGACCCCCACTTTTTATTTTATAAATTCAATGCGAACAATATCCGCAATAACTAAGAAAAAATTTGGCAGAAATCTATGGCTACTTTTTTGGCAGATGAAATAAATGCTACAGATAGAGATGATGTAACGGGCCCAAAAGAGCCAATCTTGCTTATATTTCCTTTAAAGGATAAAAATATTAATTAATAATGCAGGGTATTTGAAAAGATTTTTTGCTGTGACGTAGATGAATAAACAATAAAAGAAAGTCGAACTCTGTAGGATATAACACGCCGCATTGGAATATAATCGCGCTTATTTCTTGCGCACAGAGATCACTTAAAGTCACCTTAATAAGCGTATTTGGCAGCATTGTGGCGTGAAAACAAGCATGGTGACCCCCTCTCTTTATTACGTTTTTAATATCTCCTTGTCTTGTAACAACAGAATACCAAGTTTCATCGGAAATCTATGGCGGGTTTTTTCAGAGAATCAGAGAGAGATATTAATTTCTTTGCTCGTTTAGGGCATGGTACTTGTCAGATCTATCCTCTTATGTGTATAAATGTCATCAATCCACCGTATTTTGCCAAAAAAATAACACTTTGTCACCAAAAACTGAAAGTGCGTATTTGCTACGAAATGCGTTTTCCTGAATAAATCGTGAAAAAAGTCCCAAATTTAATTATTCGAAATTGGAGGTGGTTCGTCTTTCAAAGCGCAAACCACATGAAGAAAAAATATTTTGTTAAAAAGAAAAGGAGTTTTATGAGGAAAAAAAGATTTGAGCACCTTTAAAAAAATCTTCAACTTTAAGGTCGAGTTTACTTCGTAGCCTAAGACAGAATTTTTTCAAAAATTGAGCTGTGATAAAATAAAAAAATATTTCAGATTGACGGGGACTTAGATGGAAACTATTTATTCGTAAATGACCTTCGGAATCTGCCAAAATCAAAAAATTATTGTTTTTTTCGGGTCTTTGTACCTACGACTGCCTATTTGCTACGTTTGTCGGGCAAAACACGCGATATTTTCTTCACAATTCTTAACATTCGATGCACTGTAGTATTGCTGTGAAAAAAGAAGTGTAAATGTCAGCTGCACATCAACAAAACACATTTTAATATTGTTTGAATTATTAAAAAAAACGAAAGGAGAAAAGGTAGCAAATAGGCAGGTAACAATCTAAAGAGAGAGAGAGAGAGAGAGAGAGAGAGAGAGAGAGAGAGAGAGAGAGAGAGAGAGAGAGAGAGAGAGAGAGAGAGAGAGAGAGAGAGAGAGAGAGAGAGAGAGAGAGAGAGAGAGAGAGAGAGAGAGAGAGAGAGAGAGAGAGAGAGAGAGAGGAGAGAGAGAGAGAGAGAGAGAGAGAGAGAGAGAGAGAGCCCTGGTTGTTAGGGGACTGTTTGGTATCCGTCTACTAATTCTCACTTCAAATTTCAATCTTCCAAATTCATTAAATCTTCAACATTTCATATTTTCCTCAATTTAACCCATCCTTTGAGAAAAAATATCTCTTTCCTGAAAAGCCCCAAAATCACCCAAAAATTTACACAAAACCGCCAAACAGTGGTAAATGAAATAAGCAGAGAGGTTTGGCGTAGCTTGAACTGTGACCAAGATATTGTCAGAAAGGCCGTGTTTAGCATCGTCAAAACAGCCTTCACGTGTACCCCCGCCTTAAATCGATCGTCATCAGAAAATTCAAGCTGTAAGCAGTTTCAAGTTAAAAGATATCAAGAATAGCACAAGCTCAACACACTTGCCGAATTTGACACGAAAAATGTAAATTTACAACAGCAGAGGACCGAAACAAACTTGACACCAAAACGAGGCTACGCTTTGTGAGAATAAAAGGAATGCTCCCACAAGGGAGCAAATGAGGCATTTTACCTTAAATATAAAGAAATTGCAACAAGAGCCCATTGGAGCTCCCTCGTGTAATAGAATGCAGAACAGTTCTCTGGACACAAAAACTTTCTAAATAAACTGTGATGTGAATATACCTGTTCAGAATGCCTTAAAGTGAACTGGCACGTCCAACATGGCGGACGGCGTAACATGTACAACAACAACAGGATGCCTCGTAGCATAGATTAAGTCACGTGATATGACACTTCGTACGGGTGGACCGGTGAGGGTGGGACTCTGCAGAGACTTTGCTCCCAATAACTCAGCCCCATCAGGGGCTTTGGGGGGGAGCAGAGACGGGGGAGTATTTTACTCAAATTATTTTTTTAGATTTTTTTTTATTGTTATATAAACATGTTAAAATGCTTTTATAACTTGTATCAACATTAGCTGACTGTATCTGGCGCGGAAAATTGGATGTAGATGTCGAGAACGCTCCGTAATAGTCAGTCATTAAATGACTGATTTCAAAGGTCCTGGTTTTCTACGAAAAAGGGAACATTTTCTGAGAATGAATCAGTACGTCGTCAGATGGGAAATAATCAATCGGTGTATAGCCTAGGAAATTAAGTATAAATGTTTTGGAACAAGTCTGTTAAATGTCCTAAGTCTTATCTAAATCTAGAGTATTTGGTAATGTCGAGTAAAATCGCTGCGCGACACTACGGTGCTATTTGAGCTATGTTAGTATTATTATGGTCTGTTAGAAAGTAATACGGAAGTTGTGTACGCTCCCAGGTGTGATGGGCTCCTGACGCTGCATAGATTGTGTATGTTTCTTGCAAGCCCTGTTTAAATTTCTGTTCATAGTTAAAGCAAGGCCTCCTATCTTATTAGCTCATCTTGTTATGTGTAGCATGGCTAGAGGTCGAAGACAGCGCTTCGTATAAAAGACGTTTTAGTTTGACACTGCTCGTACGACATCGACCGTCTGGCTTGACGCGGGCGCCATTTGTATGCTACATGATCAAGCCGCCTAATTCATCTCGGATTAAATAAAAGATGTCTTTGAATCTGGACAAAATAGACGATATGGCAGAATGCTGCGACATAATGAGATCCTTTGGTCTTTCAACGAAAGGAATCAATACATTGGATGAGATGAAGGCCACGTTGAGCAAACATTTGAAAGACTTAAAAGGAACATCTACACGAAAGGTTGGAGAAGTAAGTACCCAGCAAACAGTCTTTTTTTAGAAATAAGTTTAGATTAGTCAGCCGGTATCAACTGATTGTGCTGGTATTTTGTTAAGCCTGTAAATGTTGCGTTGTTCGCCAGTGGTTTGCCGTTGTTTTAGCGCAAGTTGATTAGCAAATTGTTTTGATCTCGATCGACGTTAGAAAGCAACAGAAGACGATTTAATCGTCGTCACTTTCGAGGAGATAGGCAGACCTTAGGAAGACCGTACAAGATGTGGTAAAATGCTGCTAAACACGTTTTTATTCGGTTCTTACGGCGACTAGGTTGTAATCTGCCATAAAGAGCGCATCGATAGCACTGAGTAAGCAATGAATATTTATGAGCTCCAGCGAGTGACTGTTTGTATGAATACACTCCCTATGTAGTTGTAATGAAACAACAAACTAGTTTTTCATTATTGTTTTTTTTTTCAGTATTCGTTATCAGACGTGGATATCAGACATCGATAAGTTCATTTTAGCCCTGTTTATTGTTCGAGAGACCTGAAATATTAAAGGTGCAGTGTCACGAGGATTTTGCTGTTTTTGATCAATTCTGTGCTAAAATCGTTACTTTGAGGCTTTCATCATAAACAAAATGCTTCTCTGAAGCTACAACGGAGATATCAAATGTGTTTTATCAGAGAGGGCTAACCATAATAAATTTCTTGAGGATTTTTGGAACTCGTCGCATCACAACTTGAAAAAATTGGCCAATTTTTTCAAATTTCAATCCATCTCCATCCGTGCCATCCGTGCCATCCGTGCCATCCGTAGCGACAGGCGACAGGAAACAGTTTTAGTACCTTCAAATAGTCTTCGATAACAAAACTAGATCATTAGTTTTGGAATTCAATTGATGTGAAGGCACCTTCTAGCTTTTTATAAAGTTGCCAAATAGCGTGACAATGCCCCTTTAAAGGGGCACTGTCACGGTATTTTAGCGTCATTTTACAACGCCGAAATATGTTCCTGCATCAATGGAAACCCGAAAATAATGATGCAGTTTTGTTACCTAGGACTTTATCACTACAACGAGACCATTTATTGCTGCCTATCACTTAGCATGGCAGGGATGGAAATGGATTGAAATTTGAAAAAAAAAAAACTAGCCATTTTTTTCAAATTCTAGAGCCATTCCTTAAAAATATTGTCAGAACTTCATTAGGCCTCATTACGGTTTGCTCTCTGAGCCACCATTCGTTTGATATGTTTCTGTTAGTCCATTTGAGCATTTTGGGAACGAGTAAAGGTACCAGGTAAAGATTTCAGCAACGAATGAAGAGGGAATGAAGATGAAAACGGCAGAACTCCTGTGACAGTGCTCCATGAGTAATCTAAATTTTGTTTATAAAAGCCGTCATTCTCTGGCTCTCCATGAATGCCTTCAAGGTGGTCAACAGGAGTTTTCCTTTACTGTATTTTGCAGCATTCGTTTTCAGACGTTGATATCTAGCCAGCAGAACAGGCGTTTTTTTGCGTATTTCAGGGAAACAGAGGCGAGCGCGAGTTGCGTGCGAGGGAAGGATTCTGCAGGCTATTGATATCAGACATTGATAAGTTTAATTTAGTCCTGTTAATTGTTTGATAGACCTGAAATCTTGTGTAATAAAAGTTTTGTTTATGAAAGCCGTCGTTCTCTGGCTCGCCATAAATACCTCCAAGGAGGTCAACAGCAGTTTTTTATTATTGTATTTTTCAGTATTCGTTATCAGACGTTGATATCGGACATTGATAGGTTTCTTTTAGCCTTGTTTTATTATTGTTTCATAGAGTAATCAAAGGTTTGTTTATGAAAGCCGTAGTTCTCTAGCTTGAACGGCGTGAACGGCGAAAAAAAGATGACAAAACATTGACTGTATTGCAGAGTAAACTGACAATGTTTTGAAATTATATCAGTGTAATTACCTTCTTCATAACCTTTTTTTGGAAAACGCGAAAACCTGGGTCGGTCGAACGACGCTAAACGGTCGAAAACGGGGAATAGCCTTAGGGGTCACGCCCACAAACGAGGACCTTGGACAAACAAGTAACTGGTCAAAACTAGTAGCAGCATATCTTCCTGTAGCCCGACTTACGATCTTAGATCGTCTTGTTATAAGACCGATGCTACTCATGGAAGTGTGACCACTGTCGTGCAGCATTTGAAAGATGATATCTTAGACGTTAATTCTGACGCGGCGAAATCAAACAATGGAAATCACGGAGGGAAATTTTAGCGCTCTTACAATCCTTGCAAGTGTGACTGGTAACAAAATGATCTGAAATGTATTTATCAATTATCGCCGGAATGAGGCTCAGTAGGATATGAAGAATTCTGCAGATCAAGGAGGGTGTTATCCACAGAGGCCGAAGGCCAAGGTGGATAACACCCTCCAAGTTCTGCAGAATTCTTCATATCCTACGAAAGCCGAATTCAATAATTGCTTTATTATTCATTCAAAATATTTCCCTGTTCTTAAAGGAGTTTCGCCATTTCGTTTTTTTGTTTTTCCGCTCGCCACATATAACACAATCTTGTCCCTAGGTTTTCTCGGTCAACGGTTCAATAATCTGCAGCGGGCTGCACTTTTGACGTCATTGGTTCAATATTTGGTTAACAGCAGCTGGTTATGGTAAATTATGCGTGTGGTTTTAACCAATCAGAAACGAGGAAATATTTTGAATGAATAATAATGTAAGACAATCATGCTGGCAAAGTGTTTGCAACCAATATACACGTATGTGATATTGGAAGTAGTTAACGCTCCTCAGCACATTCGCACAATAGAACTGGAGCAAAAATATTCTTGTTCTGGTTTTAAATTTTGCAAGGTTGCCACAGTCAGGGAAAAATCAGGGAAAATCATTTTAAGGCCATGGAAAATATTTTATTGGTTTAGAAGAATTCTGTGCATGCATGCCATCCTTATTTTTGATGATTCATGCCAGAAAAATTATCCTGCAGGAACAGTGAAAATTGCTTTACAGTCACAAGGAGAGGGATATTTTTTTTGTTCTGTACGTGGCAACCCTATTTTGTCCAAAGTGGATTTTGTTGGATCACCGCTGACTCAAAACGCGCGGACTCTGGGGAGAGATTGCCATCGTCAATATTGTTTTGCATTCTCTTTCCACCTGCAGACACACCAGGTCCTTTCCGAAGCTAAGAAATCAGATGCTGAAAAACGTGAAAAGCTTTTGGACCTTTATGCCAGAACTGAAGTGTTCCTGGATCAACTGGATACTGACTTCATAAAAACGCTACAAGCAAGCTTGGGAGACTTCAAGACAACTTTAAGGGAAAACATTGAGAGTTTCAAACCGACAGATCAGTATATCGTCCTTGTTGCAGGTAAGTTTTTTATACTTTTTCTCGAAAAGAGAGACATCAAATACATTCCCATTGTCTTTTACGAACAAAAATTGATAGAGAATTTCACAGTTTGTTTTTTTTTTTTTACGTTTTATGTTGTTGTGATTAAGACCAATGAAATCCAGTAAGGATATGCAGAACTCAGACTATACTAACCAATTTCGAACAAGAATTCCACCTGCAATTGTTGAAGGATCAAATATCTGCAAGTTAAATTTGGGTGTTAATTTACCTTTTTGAAAATCAAGGAATATAAATGAAAAAGAAACCTCAAATGATATCGAATGCTTCCATCAGAATCTCCAGATTGAAAAGCCAAAATTTGTATTAGTTATATTAGTTTACAGTTTGCAGGATACGCACTGTCTTCCCTCTGCATTCCAAACACTAAGATTCATATCTTTAATATTGCGGAGCGTAAGTATGAAGAGCAAGTTACCTTAACATACCTAGTCTATACATTTTAACTTCTGTAATTTCTGCTTTAAGGTGGCTCCCTAGAGTATTCATGAACACCCTAGCTATAGAGCGCGAGTTAGAAAAGGAAACTTAGTTAATTTATCTTAAAGTTTTCCCTGTAGAGATTTACAAATACGGACACTGTTGAAATAAGGCTTATTTTTGGTTGTCAATTTTTGGATTAAGGCCGTTAACATGGCAACATCTCATCTAATGACAGGCAGATGTATTCCTCATTTTGGCCTAAACTCCTTAATATCTACCCTTTCCTTCGGTGAAATTTTTTCATACTTTGCCACATCATGGAAATGATATTGCCTATTGCCCCATTTTGAATCGGTAAAAAGTCAAGGTTGTTCAGACGATTTTTCCAATATTCTGTAATGTGTCATTTTTCTAAATATATTAGATTAGCTCTGACAGATTTTAACAAAAATGAGGTATTTTATAGGAAATGTATGTGGTTACAACTCCGTCAAATTTTTAAAAAATTCACCAAAGGAAATACGAGAAAATTTACTGTCAGTTTTGTTTTTTTGTGCTCCCACTGACTTCAAAAAAATCGAAAAACACTGATGTTTTCCTTTGAGCGCGCGCAGATTACTGGAGCTTTCGCCATCAGCTCGCGTGCAGTGGTAAAACTATAGGGAGCCACCTTAATCTACGATAACAGACGCAATTTCAGTACCAGAGCGAGTTCTACTGTTTGAAATGTTCTGTGAATAGGCGAAACTAGTGCTGGTAAAAGCAGTGTCATCAATTTGATTCTTGGACAAGATCTTCTGCCTCATTCAACGTTGAGCACAACATCAACAATCTGCGAGTTGAAATATGGCGAGAAGCCAAGGATTGGCGTACACTTCAAGGATTCTGATACGAAGAGTCGTGAGCCAATGTACCATGAATTTGTCGCGCATGGAAAAGAAACCTTCTTGGAGCAGATAGAACAATTCGTCAGCCTTAGGAGCAATCGAGAAAAAACACCTTACAAGAAGGTAGAATTGTTCTTGCCACACCCATTGCTTAAGGTAATGGCAACGAAATGATAACGTGAAAACTATTTTAGACTTAAGCCACAAAATAAAGTTGACCTCTACAATATACCAATCTGCAATCTTCTTACGTGATTTTAAAACTATATTTTATTGACCAGGCGAGGTGGCTTAAAATAGTTTCCAGCTCTGAGATTTTGATGAGTCGTTATAACCACCCTATATCACTTGATGCTACAATTAACAATAGGTTACCATGCTACAATTAACAATAGGTTACCATGGTAACAGTATGACCAGCATCTCTGGTTATTGGCGAGACGTATTTTGAAACTGTTTTCTCTAATTACAACTTAATTTACGCTTAAATTAAGAAATCTACACACAGGGAGTGGGAGTTCCATATATGGAAACTAACTGATGAGTGGGCTAGCTTTATGTTAGCCTACGAAACAGATTTGTATTAAACTCCATATGTACTCAAGATCTGAGTAGTCACTTGAAACATTTTGTTATAACAGCTCCTTCATTGTAGAACTCTATATTGGCTCCAGCGGTGATCAGCACCTAAACTGAACTATGAAATAATTCATATTTGTACTGCGGTAATAGATGAATGTGAAGAGTGAGCATCGCAGTAACTTTTCCAATTTAAGCAATTGGAAAGAAGAAGCCTGAAAAAAAATCAGGGCTTCAACGGGATTCGAACCCGTGACCTCCACAATACCGGTATCGCGGAGGTCACGGGTTCGAATCCCGTTGAAGCCCTGATTTTTTTCAGGCTTCTTCTTTCCAATTGCTTAAGGTGGCTGAAAACAGTTTCCAGTACTTTCCAAGACTCACAGTTTGATGGGTCATTACAACCACTCTATACCGGTTGATGCCAAAGTCATGGTATCAACAAACTACCCAATCATCGGGGAACAAGTTGCTGTTATTTTTGTGGCACAATAGGTTACCATAGCAACAATATGACCTGCTAAAAACACCCTTAATTTTACCTTTAAGCGCTTATAACTCAAAAACGAGCTCGGTGACCCCTATTTTTTATTATCGAATTGTAATCAGCATGATAAGATGCAACTTTTTGCAAAGTTAAAAAAAATTCTACGAAGGGGGTTCAGAGCCACCTTAAATTTTCGAAAATTTAAGGTGGCTCTGAACCCCCTTCGTAGAAATTTTTTAAACTCTGCAAAAAGTTGCATCTTATCATGCTGATTACAATTCCATAATAAAAAATGGGGGTCACCGAGCTCGTTTTTGAGTTATAAGCGCTTAAAGCTGATTTTAAGGGTGTTTTTAGCAGGTTATGGTGTTGCTATGGTAACCTATTGTGTGACAAAAATAATACCAACGTGTTCACCAATGATTGGGCATTTTTTTGATACCATGATTGTAGCATCAACTGATAAAGGGTGGTAATAATGACCCATCAAAATCTACGTCTTGGAAAGTACTGGAAACTGTTTTGAGCCACGTTAAATTGGAAAATTTACTGCGATGCTCACTCTTCACAAATTGTCTTATCTCAGTCGTAGAGCAAGGATGGGCTTTCTAAGAAAATTTTCATGTCTCATATCGAAAATATCCATTACATCGTTCATCTACCCGCTCTTTGTACCTCAATGGGAGCAAATGGATGGATTTGCTTATATATGTTATTTATACTGGACGTTCCCTCCAAAGCCTTTTATAATCGATGATTATCATTGTCCTTTCAGGAGGGTATTATGATTGTTGATAGCCCTGGAGTTGGAGAAAGTGAAGTCATGAGTGAATTTGTCCTCAACTACTTGCCTCGTGCCTTCTGCTTCATGTATGTCATCAACAGCTGCAACGCTGGAGGGATTCAGGATGACAGGGTACGGGATTATAAAGTTAAGACATAATTGGGTTTTATCAACAAGGTTGGAACCGTGAATTGGCCACCGCGTAAAGAGACTCGTAAAGAGATACGGCGGCCAAGTCACATTATCAACCCAGTTGATGAAACCAAATTATCTTGCAATACTCGTCATCGACGCAGCAACACATTTTTTTTTTAAACTTACCCCCTTTATAAAGCAAAGAGTTTGCAGAATGAAAACAAACTGCCGTTAATGAATGAAACAAAAGGGTTAGTGCTCATCAGATAGCAATAATGATTGACTACTTTTTCCCTCCAAAACGGTTGATTGTCACTGCCACAACTGAGTGGCAAGTGATGATATGAGACCTAAGCGACCTCTAACTCAGAAACAAGATCTTTTTAGGAAGAGTTTTTATTGGTTATTTAAGACCTTAGTTTTGTGTTTTTGATATAAATAATTATATTTTAAAAAACTTTTTAAGTAGCCGAAGCAACGATGTTAATAGGAATGAAAGGCACTAGTTACAGAGTCAACAATTATACATATCAACTTAGTTATTTATCTTCCCCTTCTATCTCTCTTTCTCTACCTCCCTATTTTTTTTTTTTTGTTTTCCCTCGAGCTCTACAGTTGACGTTCTTTTGAACAATCCAATTTTAGCGTAATCTTCACTTTGTTTTTAGCTGCAATTAGTATGTGCATGAATTTAAAGCCGATCTTTAGTGTAACTCTTAAACAACTTTTGTATAGTTAATAGATGTAGCTCTGTAAATAGGAGGAGAAAATAGGAGTTATAGTCCCAGTTAATGGTACGTGTTTATTTCGTTATATGTTTTTTTTTGTATTGCAAGGATGTAAATAGTTTAGTGTAAATTGAGTATTGTAATGTGAATTGTGCAAATAATGTAATTTTGTAAAGTAAGTAAATAAATAAATAAATAAAAATTATATGTATTTCAAAGATCATTTTCTGTAGTCGGACTAGTTCAAAAACATTTTATCCGGTGTTTCATGCTTCTAACGAAGCAATGGTATTTTTTACATAGTAACGTCGTACTAACCGAGCGCGAGGGTCGCACAGGGAATATTAGCCTGCGTAGCTGGCGGTATTGTCGGTATTGTGGGTGCGTGCGAGATAACTCCACCGCCAAAACTACGCAGGCTAAGGGAATTTTAACCCGTGGTCGTCGCAGTACAAAAACGACCGAGGGCCAATATTCCTCAGTACGGCTTAAGCAAGCTATGTAAGGGCCGATCCGCACTAGCCGACAAAATCACAACTGTCCGTGGCAAAATCCAGGGACAAAATTTGTTGTGACAATTTTTGTTGTGACAATTTTTGTCGTGACAATTTTTGTCTCGCCTGTTGCATCGCATTGACATGGTTAAAGTCTTCAAATTGTGTCGTCGGATGGCAACTGACTCCATTCTCAAAGCGTCTCCCTGCAACATGTGGTTAGCCAAACTGATCATCGTAAGGGGGGGGGGGGGGGATGACGTTCCAGCGCCTTACAGAACTCCGTTGTTTGTTTATATAAAGGATAGCTTGCCATTGGGTTTTTTTTTTTTTTTTTCACGAACCATGTAGGCATTCATTTTGTCCACTGCGAAAATTGTAAAACCTAGTTTCGCAAGACGTGAAACAACTAAGAGGCTAAATTTATACGGTTAAAAGCTTTATGACATATTAATAACAAGATAAACCCAATTTTGTTTATTTAAACGATTTTGTCCAGTTTTTTACCTGGGACAAATTTTGTCGGCGGTGCGTTTTAAGTTTTGTCCTCTTCGGCCAAAATTTGTCAAGTCGCGACAAACGATCCGCAGTTGTAGAACGTTGGTGATGACAAAAATTTTGTCTAAATAAACAAGTTTTCTGCTAGTGCGGATCGACCCTTAGTAAGTAATTTATTTTGGCAAAAACAAATAGTAATAAATAAACAAATAATACGTGGAACGCTCGGATTTACCAAACCACGACCTTGCCATGTATTGACTTCAAAGCATTTAAACCATTCAAAGTACTCTTTGTAGGCTTCTTTCATAGCAAACAAACTGTTTCTTTAATATACTAGCATAACATACCTGTGACCAATCACTTACGTTTGGATTAGCCGTAACTTGTACACTTCTTTTGTGTTTACCTAAACAGCTAGGAAAAATACTCAGCTGCGCTCAAGCCCTAAAGAAAAACGCCAAGCTGGACCTGACACTACTCACTGGTTGTACGTTGTTTGTTTGCAACAAGTGGGATCAAATTAGCGGCAAAGAACGCGAGGAAGTGAAAAAGGAACAAATCGATAAACTCACAAGGAGGCTTGGTAACCTAAATCCCAAATCCCAGATCGTGTATTTGTCTTGCAAGACTGCACAGTTGGCCCAGACGTATGGTGTCATCACAGGAGAGTTTGACGACTTAATCGCAGGAATTCGTGGTCTCGTTGTATCATCTATGCAAAGTAATCTTCTGATGTATACTCGGTGAGAAAAATTGTATTATGCAAAAAGAAGATAAGACGTTAGATATCATGATACTCCATGCACGTACGGTGTATACTTGGGAATGGAGTTTGTCCGGGACATTATCTGTTCCGAGAAGCGAATGAGTTTCGAGGAACAGATATTAATGTCCAAAGACAAATATCCGAACATATTTTCACGTTAAACGAACGCTATTGTGTTTATCATCTCCCAAAGATTTTTCGCAAAACGTCCGGTTTCCAAAATTGGGGAATGCCACTCACATATCAGTTTCAGCTGGGGAATATTCAGTCAAGCAACGCGTTTAGACCAATCGCGCGCTAGCGAAAATATTATATGGATTATTAATCGTCTTATCCAGGGGAGACTGAGCAACTCTCCAATGAGCCACTGGCTTCTCGATCTACTTATTACTTTAAAACTGGAATGGGTTTTATCTTGATCTTACATATTCTGAGTTAACAGGCTTGACTAATGGAAATGGTCCTGAAAATGTGTGTCATTAAATTGATTTTGATGTGTTGATATTCTTTTTTTTGGCAAGCTGGAAAACAGGGAATTATCAAGGTTATTAATTTATCACGTTTTAATGATTATCCAACAGATGGCTCAAAGAACTCCTTACACACGTCTCTCGTCAAATCAGGATATTTCTGAAGTCAGCAAAAATGTCGCATCAAGAAACAGAGAAACAGATCAAAAGAGTAATGAGTCGTATGCAGGAACTAAAGAGCTCCCAGGAACGTAGATTTGATGAACTGAGTCAACATCAGTCGCAAATATTTCAAGAGATCATCCAAAAGCTAGCGGCGCACTTTAAATCCGACAAAACTATTAAGAAGTTTTGTGAATGGTCTTTTGATGAAACTCCCGAGGCCTTGGAAACATGGCAAGAGACGAAAAGTGAAGCACTGGAATACGTTTCTAAGAGAACACACCAGTTTGTTCAGCAATGGGAAGACGACAAACACGAATTTAAAAAAGCTCAGGATTCACTGATCCAATACTGTACTGAAAAGTATGATATAATGGCAAAGGAAATCTGCAAGGTGGAAGAACAAGCTTTCCCTGACGAGACCGAAGCAGACGTTTCAAAAGACGAAGACGTGACACAAACCAGATACCAGAAACGTACAACGCCAACATGGCTTCGAGAAGGCTTGGCATCTGTGGTAGTTGGTTCTCCTCTATCTTTCAGTAAGCTCGGTGCCAAATTGAAGGCGATGACCCATCATAAAACTAAACTGGAGAGCTACAAAGACGACCCATGTAGCTACATGTCAAAAAGATCACGTAAATGCCTTAAAGTTCTTTCTGCCCGAGACCACCTGCTTCCTTTCATCAATACACAACTGGAAGATGCTGTGCAGTTTCTTAGACAGATCAAGGAGAAGATACCTCAACTGAGAGAAGGCGACGCACAGTTGTACCTGCAACTACTCGAGAACAAAAGAAGCAAAACTGAAATTCAAAACAT